>JAJMAV010000005.1:0-193250 GCA_030565045.1 Starmera caribaea
GTTGTTTACACATATCTTCATTCATAAGTTAAAAATGGAGAATGAGTCTTATTTAATTCGTCAATACTTTGGGAGATGGATCATCAATTACAGGAATAGTTGGATAATTTTAGAAGAGCTTCGAATGCTATTGGAATTTATAACCTATTAAAAGGTATTTTATATAATGGTATTAATACATGATATATTGGAAAAAAAAAAAAAAAAAAAATTTGGCTATTTTACTGCATTGGGAATATATAGTGCTAAATTTGAATTGTAACGGTGAATCTCGTAGATCTCTGTTGAAGTTACTCTTTCAGTCTACCGATACACCTGTGGTACTACTCAACATTGCTGTAAACTGTAAACTGTATAATTGTGGTAGCAAAGTTCATCACCCTAATAATTAATTTCAATTTCAATTTTCTCTACTGTACGGAGAATCAAAATTTCAAGATTGTTTTTTGTTTTTGGTGTTTGCAGCTGAAAAAAAAAAAATTTAAGTAAAATTTATAAGCACTGGCAAAACACACTCTCCACCTCCCAAGTCTTAGCACTCTCTCAGCAGCAGCAGCAGCAGCAGCAACACAATTCAATGCCTGTCAAGAGAAGGAACTCCCACGCCGTGAATCACCACCCACATCCTGCTAACGGCCATGCTGGTGTCTCAGACGAAGCTTTCAATGATATGTTGAAACCTGTTTACAAAGGGAAAAGTTTAACTGATGAAATTAGCACAGCTGAAGATAAATGGAACTTGCTACCGGCCTTCTTGAAAGTGAAAGGTCTAGTGAAACAACATTTAGATTCATTCAATTATTTCGTTGACACTGATTTGAAAAAAATCATTAAAGCTAATGAAAAAATTTTAAGTGATGTTGACCCAGAATTTTACTTCAAATACCTTGATATTAGAGTCGGGCATAGATCCAGTTCCAAAACCAAAGAAGACATCTTACCACCACATGAATGTCGTCTAAGAGACTTGACATATTCGGCTCCAATTTACGTTGACGTGGAATATACAAGAGGTAAAAAAATTATTGTTAATAGAGATATTGAAATTGGGAAAATGCCAATCATGCTTAGATCCAATAAATGTATCTTGAACGGTGCTTCGGACTCTAAGATGTCTAGTCTATGTGAATGTCCTTTAGATCCAGGTGGTTATTTCATTGTTAATGGTACTGAAAAAGTCATATTGGTTCAAGAACAATTAAGTAAGAATCGTATCATTGTGGAAGCTGATGAGAAAAAGGGTATTTTTCAAGCATCAGTTACCTCGTCTACACATGAGAGAAAATCCAAGACTTATGTTGTCACCAAGAATGATAAAATTTACTTGAAACATAATTCTATCAGTGAAGAAGTCCCAATCGTGCTTGTCTTGAAAGCTGCGGGTGTTGTATCAGATTTAGAGATTATGCAATTAGTCGCAGGTGGTAACCCACAATATCAAGATCTGTTTGCAATCAACATTGAAGAATGTGCTAAAATGGGGATTTTCACTCAACAACAAGCTTTAGAATATATCGGTACAAAAGTTAAAACTATTAGAAAACAAAAATTAACTATTTTACAAGAAGGAATTGAGGCAATTGCTACCACAGTTATTGCTCATTTAACTGTGAAAGATTTGGATTTCAGAGAAAAGGCTTTATATATCGCATTAATGACAAGAAGAGTTGTTATGGCTATGGATAACCCGAAAATGGTTGATGATAGAGATTATGTCGGTAATAAACGTCTTGAACTAGCGGGTCAATTGATGTCACTTCTTTTCGAGGATTTATTTAAAAAATTTAATAATGATTTCAAGGCAAACATTGATAAAATCTTAAGGAAACCAAATAGAGCCACTGAATTTGATGCGTTGTTAAGTATCAACATCCATTCAAATAACATCACTTCGGGTTTAAACAGAGCCATTTCTACGGGTAATTGGTCATTGAAAAGATTCAAGATGGAAAGAGCCGGTGTTACTCATGTCCTAAGTAGATTAAGTTATATATCTGCGCTGGGGATGATGACAAGAATTTCATCTCAATTTGAAAAATCAAGAAAAGTCTCTGGTCCAAGAGCTTTACAACCTTCTCAATTTGGTATGTTATGTACTTCTGATACTCCAGAAGGTGAAGCTTGTGGTTTAGTTAAAAATTTGGCTCTTATGACACATATCACCACTGATGATGAAGAAGATCCTGTTAGAAAATTATGTTTTGCATTGGGTGTTGAAGATTTATCCGTTTTGGAAAGTTCTTCGTTATATTCGGTTTATGGTGTTTATTTAAATGGTACTTTAATCGGTACCACTAAATTTCCATCGAAATTTGTCACCTCTTTCAGATCTTTAAGAAGATCAGGGAAAGTTTCTGAATTCATTTCCATTTATACAAATTCTCATCAATTAGCGGTTCATATTGCCACTGATGGTGGAAGAATTTGTAGACCTTTAATTATTGTGGAGAATGGGAAATCAAAAGTGAAAGCTCATCATTTATTAAAATTAAAACAAGATAAATTGAAATTTGATGATTTTTTGAAACAAGGTTTAGTTGAATATTTAGATGTTAATGAAGAAAACGATTCGTTCATTGCACTATATGAATCTGATTTAAATAAAAATATCACTCATTTGGAAATTGAACCATTTACAGTGTTAGGTGCAGTTGCCGGTTTGATTCCATATCCACATCATAACCAGTCTCCTCGTAACACCTATCAATGTGCGATGGGTAAGCAAGCAATTGGTGCAATTGCCTACAATCAATTCCAAAGAATTGATACATTATTATACTTGATGGTTTATCCTCAACAACCAATGGTTAAAACTAAAACCATTGAATTGATTGATTATGACAAGTTACCAGCTGGTCAAAATGCTACTGTTGCAGTTATGTCTTACTCAGGTTATGATATCGAGGATGCGCTGGTCTTGAATAAAGCTTCCATTGATCGTGGTTTCGGTCGTTGTCAAGTTTTACGTAAAAATACCACGGTTTTGAAAAGATATCCAAATCATACTAAAGATATCGTTGCAGGTATGAGAGTTAATGAACAAAATGAACCAATTTTCCAACACGCGTCATTGGGACCAGATGGGTTAGGTGAAGTTGGTTGTAGAGTGGAAAGTGGTCAAGTTTATATCAATAAATGTGTTCCTGCAAATTCAACCGAGGGGATCATGAACAATGGAGGTGGTACTCAACATAGAGAAACACCGGTTTTCTATAGAGGTCCTGAACCAAGTTATATTGATCAAGTTATGATGTCCGTGTCTGATAATGATCAAGCTTTAATTAAAGTGTTGTTAAGACAAACAAGAAGACCAGAATTAGGTGATAAATTTTCGTCGAGACATGGTCAAAAGGGTGTTTGTGGTATTATTGTTCCTCAAGAAGATTTACCATTTAACGATGATGGTGTTTGTCCAGATATCATTATGAATCCTCATGGTTTCCCATCTCGTATGACTGTTGGTAAAATGATTGAATTAATCAGTGGTAAAGCCGGTGTCTTAAATGGAAGTTTAGAATATGGTACATGTTTTGGTGGTTCTAAATTAGAAGATATGTCAAAAATTTTAGTTGATAAAGGTTTCAATTATTCAGGGAAAGATATGTTATACTCAGGTATCACAGGTGAATGCTTACAAGCTTATATCTTTTTCGGACCAATTTATTATCAAAAATTAAAACATATGGTTTTAGATAAAATGCATGCGAGAGCAAGAGGTCCAAGAGCCGTTCTTACAAGACAACCAACAGAAGGTAGATCAAGAGATGGTGGGTTAAGATTAGGTGAAATGGAAAGAGATTGTGTTATTGCATATGGTGCTTCTCAATTATTATTAGAAAGATTGATGATTTCTTCTGATGCATTTGAAGTTGATATTTGTGAAGTTTGTGGGTTGATGGGTTATAATGGTTGGTGTACTACTTGTAAAAGTGCGGAAAATGTTATTAAGATGACTATTCCTTATGCTGCTAAATTATTATTCCAAGAATTATTATCTATGAATATTGCTCCAAGATTGAAATTGGGTGATGTTTTCAAATAGATGATTTTTTTCTTCTTCTGCATTCCCATCCTGTGTTTTTAGTCATTGTCATGTTAATCTATTGTTTCATTGTTTGTGTTTATTTATTTATAATTTTTTTTTGCTGTGCTTCTTATTGAACTATTGATCTACTGAGGTTGATAAAAATGTGTATTAAAAGTCATATATATATATATGATAGTAATTAGAGAATTGAAGCAATGCGTGTTCGTAGCAAGTCATAAATCATTAGAATGGGTGTTTCGTTATAATTATTTTGAATCTGGATAAACCAACTTATAGTCGATATTCAATTTTTTGTATAAATCTTTCATAGTAAATTCATCGTTGTGATTATCAGGTTGTTCATTGGTCTGTTGTGTAAAACTTTTCTCTGCATCGATTAACGCTAATTCTTGTTGTTTTTCAAGATCTTGGATGATTTGATCTTGTTCAAATTCAGTTAAATTTGAATATTCTTCAGATTGGGTAATCTCATTTAATTTGTCATTGAATGAATTTTCCAAATTGAATTCAATCATATCTTTCATTCTCTCGTGTTCCTTTTTCATAAACTCTTGTTTACCTCCAATTTTGTTAATTTTATCAATTGCTGCATTTAAAAGATAATTTGATGCTTTTTGAGAGATATCTCTCCATTTGTCAATCAAATCTTCTGTTGATAATTGCCCCATTTCTTGTTGTTTCTGTTGTTTAATTAAGATGTTTTTACATCTTTTCAAAACCTCCAATTGTTTTCTCTTATCTCTTAATTGAGAATCCAAAGACAATTCTTGAGCACGTAATTTTTGCATCTGTGGGTCTAATTTCACAGGGGTTTTCTTCAGTGTGTTTAATGGTGATGACACAATTCTGCTGCTATTATATGGTGTTGATTCAAGTAATGGGAGATCTAAAGAAACTGAAGATTCAGATTTTGGTGGTGTCAAATCTGGTTTTGAAATTTGTGCTAATTTTGGTGCTTTAACTGGTGTTTTCAGCTGCTGTTTTATCGGGGTAACATTTTCTTGTTGGGCGTCATCTTCCTGTGCAACCAATTTTCTTTTCTTAGAGTTGATGTCTTCATTGATCAATTTATGTGTGTCATTTGTGTCATTTAAAACCGTGTTTTTCACGGGAATTTTACCTTTGGACGTGCCTTTTCTTTTCATCTTGGTATTATTTGACCTCAGTAATCCAATTCCACCACTTTCAAGCAACAAACTCAGCTAGAAAACTGTGAAATCAAACAAAACAAAACAAAACAAAATTTAAATCTCTTCAAATATTGAAATTTCTACAAAATTGGTTTGCGCCACAACTCATCGCTGCAGAATTTTTTTTTTTTTTCTTCCTAAAATTTTATTTGAAGAATTTGATTGAAACAAAAATTCACTTCTGAGCTTCTTTAAACGTTCAATAGACTGCGAGGCCAGAAGAAACAGACAACAGGAAGAAGATAACAAGATGGGGAAAGTTGCCAAAGCTACAAAAAAGTTCAAAACAAAACATTTGAAAAGAACAATCGAGCACCGTAAAGAGGTGAAAAAACATAATGATTTAGTTTCAAGACACAAGAAGGGTAAAGTTGGTGAAGGTGCTGCATATGCTGCCTCAGGTGAACTCCCACCAGCGGAAGTCAAGAAAAACGGTGTCTTTGATGATATGGACGTTGAACAATTTTTTGAACAAGGATTTGAAGTTCCGAAAAGTAAGAAAGACAATAAAAAATCTAAAAAATCCAAGAAAGTTGAGAGTGAAGATGAAGCTAGCTCTTCAGATGATGAAGAAGCTCATAAAAAAGATTTAGAAAAATTGGCTGAGAAAGATCCAGATTTTTACAAATATTTACAAGATAATGATAAAGATTTATTAGATTTCAATCCAACCAATCCTTTGGATGCGATTTCTGATGATGAAGATGACGATGTAGATGAAGATGATGAAGAAGCCAGTGCTGCTAAAGAAGAAGCTGACTACAAATCCTCTAAAGCCACTGAAAAAATTGAAATCACTTTGAAATTAGTTAAAGAATGGTCTAAAAAATTGAACTCAGCACCATCTTTACCATTAATTAAAAACATTTCCATTGCTTTCAAAGCTGCAGTCAATGTTAACAAAAACGAGGAAGATTATAAATACACCATTACAGATGGTCAAGCATTTCAAGAATTAATGTTATTAACTTTGAAAAAATTACCTGTTGCCATTCAAAAAATATCTCCCTACAAAATCGTTAAAGGTTCAAGAACCATTGATTCAAATTCCAAAAACAAGAAAATTGGTCCGATTGTTAAATCCCATGCAGGTTCTTTATTAACTTTGCTAAATGATATTACAAACACTGAAACTGCCATCTTAGTTTTATCATCAACTCAAGAACTATTACCATATTTTTTATCATTCAGAAGAATTTTAAAACAAATCTTGAATTCTATTGTTAATGTTTGGTCAACCACCAAAGACATTGAAACTCAAGTTGCCTCTTTTGCGTTTTTAAATAATGCAGCAAGAGAATTTTCAAAATCCTTATTAGATAACATCTTAAAATCAACTTATTCAACTTTCATTAAGAATTGTCGTCAAACAAACATTCGTTCAATGCCATTAATCAATTTCCAGAAAAATTCAGCGGCTGAATTGTTTGGAATCGATGAGAATTTATCTTATCAAATTGGATTTGAATATATTCGTCAATTAGCCATTCATCTAAGAAACAGTATTAATAATAATAAAGATGGTTATAAAACTATTTATAATTGGCAATATGTTCATTCTTTAGATTTTTGGTCAAGAGTTTTATCTGTTCAATGTAACACCTCTAAAGTTTCAAACAACAATAAAAACAATAAAAATGCCAATCCATTAAAAGAATTGATTTATCCGTTTGTTCAAGTCACACTTGGTGCAATTAGATTAATTCCAAGTGCTACTTTTTTCCCATTAAGATTTTATTTAATTAGAAGTTTAATTAGATTATCACAAAACACTGGAGTTTTCATTCCAATTTTTCCATTAATTTTTGAAATTTTGAATTCAACTACATTAACTAAAAACCCAAGAAATGTTAACTTGGAGGCATTTGATTTTGATCATAACATTAAAGTCAGTTCTGGTTATTTAGGTACAAGAGTTTATCAAAATGGTGTTTGTGAACAAATTGTTGATTTAATTGGGGAATATTTTGTTTTATATTCGAAAAGTATTTCATTTCCTGAATTATCCACCCCGGTTATCATTTCATTACGTCGTTATATTAAAACTTGTAAAAACGTTAAGTTTAATAAACAATTAATGAATTTAGTGGAAAAATTGAATCAAAATAATGATTTTATTTTAAACAAAAGATCAAATGTTGAATTCACTCCAACTAATAGAAATGAAGTTGCAAGATTCTTATCTGATTTGGATTGGAATAAAACTCCATTAGGTGAATACGTCTCAGTTCAAAGAGAAATTAAAGAAAAAAGAGATGCGTTATTAAGAGAAAGTTTGGAAGAAAAAGATGAAGAAATGTCTGATGTTGATGATGGAGATGATTTGAAAATTGAATCTGATGATCAAGATAGTGAAGAATCTGATGATGAAGATGAGGATTCTGAATAAGTTGTATAATCAACATAAAAGTTGTATATTATTATCTTTAAAAAAAAAAAAAAAAAAAATTCAAAAAATTATAATAAATTAGCTGTATTGTATAAATGACTTGTATGATATTAAAACCCAACCCGATATGAAAATAAATAGCAATAAATAGCAATAAATATCCTAACTGAAATTAATTTGATATGAAGTATAACACATCGAAAAAGCACCAATAATAACCAAAATAAAATCCAATTTCTTCCCCATATCATTATCATCTGAAAGAGTTTTTGAATGTAATAATGGTGGGTACATATAAACCAATGGGATACAAGCAAAACAACCAACAAATGAAACAAACTTATCCAAATTATTTGCACCAAACCATGCAATCAAGATACACAAGAGTACAATTATTGATCTAATAAAATTTTTAAGCCATTTGATCTTGTTATTAAATTTCCCACTTGTTGATTTCGACGGTACAAACACGGCTCTTTCAATTATACTTATTGCAGGGAATAATTGTAACGGAGTAGATAACATGATTGCAATTGAATAGAAAAATTGAATTAAATTAACAAATAAATTTGATTGAGGTAGATTTAATAATATCACTGTTTGAATATTTTCTCCATAGGCTAAATAACCAATTGATGCAATGGTGATCATTAACAATGTTATTGTGGTGATAACTAGTGCTAACACCAAGGGGAAACTTTCGGGATGTTTCATTGAATCTTGAATTGGTAAGATTAAACCAATACCTTCAAATGCAAAAATTGCTGTACCAATAAACAATGAAAATTTCGAATAATTAATAAAAGTTTCAATTGGTTTCACACCATTATAGACAATTTCATCGATGGTGAAATATAAAACTATTAATAAACCAAAAAGAATGCAAAAATTTGCTAATAGCGAAGGTAATGATAATTTTGAAACGTTTCTAATAAAAGATAATGGAATGAATATAACGAATTGTAAAATGAAGAACCAATAATATTTTGGATTAAAGTTGAAAATATTATGAGCAAAAGCTTTCAAATTATCAGTGGTGAAAATGATATAAGCACATGAGAATCCTATTTGAGTTAACACTAATGAAATCAAGATTAAATTTTTCATCCAACTACCAAATAATTTTGAACCGATTTCACCAAATGATGAGACACTTGTGTGAATTTTAGCTTGAACTAAGATATAATAACAATAATATGAATAGATCCCAAAAACTACCAACATTGAAATACTGAAAGTTAAACCACCATTACTGAAAGCTTTTGGTAGAAATAATACACCTGTACCAATAAAAGACTTGAGCATTAGTAAGAAAGCCTTTAACGTTGACGTGGTACCTTTAATAGATTTGATTTGTTGAGTCGAAGGTCTTTTAATTAAAGCTGTTCTTTCATTAGTTATTACAGCTGCGTCATCATCATCGTTGGTGTTAAATTCATCAGCAAAATCTTCACCTGCGAAATGTCCATAAAGGTATAAAAACTCGATGAAATTTCTTGTTAAGAATGGGACTTGCAAAATTTCATTCTGTTGTTGTTGTTCTAAATCATTGATATCATTATTAATAGAAGAATGATCAGAACGTTCTTTAATTTTTTTAACAATAAATTCTCTTCTGAAGCCACCGGGGACATTAAGAGCACTTGCACTTGAGCCACGTCTCCCCGATGCTTGATTCATTAAGTTGGAAGTTGATTTAGTTTTCTTCAATTTTTTATTTATTGAAGGAGTGGCAGATTTGACTATATCTCTTGTTATATCACCACCTTGGGAGGATAAATCGTTGTTTAGGTATTGATTTGTAGCTTGTATTTGTGAATCATCTGTGATAGTGAACGAGGGGGAATCAGCATCAATGAGGACCATGTTGTTGTTGTTATTAGTAGTGGTAGTAGGAACGTGATGATTTGAGTTTGTTGGCAACAGATTTGTTGATGATCCTGATGAACAGACAGATTCACTTGCATAAAGCATGGATCTCGGTTTAGGAGATTCTTGAAGGAATGGAGATCCAGCTAATCGTACAGTTGATAGTCTTCTGTTTTCAATATTCAAAGGGATTGACATAATTTGTTGTTGTTTTGATTATTCTTGTTATTATATTTTAATTGATTTATTGATTTGTTAATTTGTTGTAGATGTTATTATGAAGATGTGTTGTATGATTTGTGTATTTGTTGATCTTGATTTACGTTTGTTTATCTTCTTTTCACCTCTTCAATGAAAAGAGTTAAAAAAAAATTGAGAATTTCAAGCTGCTCGCTGTGAGTTTCCAGTTTTCAAAAAAGCAGCTTCAGCTGGGAATCGAACTTACGCCGCTTATGTAGCACATTATTGATATTACATAATCAATTATCTAATAATCTTACATAATCAATTACGTATAATCATCCAACCAACCCTATCTAACCAACCATTCTGGTGCCCATGCCTCGTCTATCACTACACTCTCAGTATCAAATGCCTCAATCAACAACTCAACCAGTATTCTGCCTCCTCTGCTCCCAGTGAATCTTCTATACTCTTCACTAACACTAGCCAAATTCCAACCTTGTAGCTTCCTCAAGCATCCAATCACAGTCCCAGTTCTATGTCTCCCCATCCCACAACACACCAATATTGGGTAATTCTCTTTATTAACAATAACGGATAATGCCTGCTGTATACTATTTTCAGTTAACCCATCCCATGGATTATTATCACCTCCATCTGGATTTATACCGGCAAAATGTAAATTTATATGATTATTTTCAATAAATTCCAGAAACTCGTCATGAGGATCTTCTGATGCTAACCATACAATGGATTTCAAGTTCAATTCTTTCAAAAATTCGAAATTTATCTTGGATGGTTGTCCACTTCTATAAAGTTGTTTTTCCACTGGACAGAAATTCAATGGAGGAATGATTCTGATTTTATGGGGTTTTATTGTTATTTTGGACATTCTTGATTCTACTTATCTGTTGTGTAATTCTGGTTGCTAGCTTGCAAGCTTGCTTGACTGCTTTGTGGTTCTTCTGTTTACAAGTTTACTCAAAATGTTGTTGATACAATTAGTTTCATTTTTTTTTTTTTGAATTAAATATCAGGAAAAAAAAAATAACAAAAAGACACGAAATCATCAACCTCCAAAACAACATTGAATTACATACATATCTACCAAGCAACTATGGCAGTCAAACAAACTACCGCAGCACCAATAAAACAAACAAAACCACAACAGGCATCTTCAATCAACGAATTCACTGCGTCAATCAACACATCAATAAACAATTATTTCCAAAATCAAACTCAAAAGACAAAATTAATTGATTCATTTTTACTGTTTCTTGTTATAATTGCATTGTTTCAATTCATATTTGCAATAATTTTTGGTAATTTCCCCTTCAATGCATTTTTAGGTGGGTTCATCTCCACAGTGGGACAATTTGTCCTAACTGTTTCTTTAAGATTACAATCAAATAAAGAAAATTTTGGGAAATTTGTTAATATTAGTGCTGAACGTGCAATTGGTGATTATATTTTTGCAAGTTTGATTTTACATTTCATCATCTATCATTTCATAAATTGATTTCAGATCTGCCATATAATAGTAGAAAATAGCTATATGAATTTTATAAATTCCATTTTATTGATACAGGTTTGAAAATAAAAGAAATATTTGTTTATTAAATTCATATAGGACATCTTGATCAATAATGTAGTTTAGTCATATGAAAACAAACATAACAGGTATAATAATAATAATATAATAATAAAAAACCAATAAACTTTTTTTTTCTTTTCTTAATATAAAGCTAACACTAACACAAATAATTAAACAATTGTACAACATCCACCATCAGATTCTTTACCTTGTGATTTACCATTAGATCCTCTACCATTGGCATTCTTAACATTAGAATCAATATTTCCAGAATTATTGATTCCATTTGAATTCTTAAGTGAATTTTTTGATCTAATTGATTTAATATTATTTGAATCATCATTGAAAACTCTATCATCATGACCTCCTATTCCTCTATTATTGTTTTTATCAATTTGTTCATTATTATTTCCATTACCGTTATTATTATTACTACTACCGACCGTACTATTATTACCACCACCAACAATCAAATTATTATTATTTCTAATTTGACGAACCAATTCAAAGAAAACTTCATCAACGTTAGTACCTTGTTTAGCACTAGTTTCAAAAAATTGACAATTGAAATTTTTAGCTAACTTGGCACCTTCTTGATAACTAACAATTCTTTCATCAGTTAAATCACTTTTATTACCAACTAAAACAATTGGAACATTATCGGTTTCTTTAACTCTAAGGATTTGTTGATAAAAAGTACTCAATTCATTAAAAGATTCACGCTCGGTGACTGAGTAAACTAATAAAAACCCTTCACCAGTTCTCATATATTGTTCTCTCATTGCACTATATTCTTCTTGTCCTGCGGTGTCTAAAATATCCAATAACGCGACTTCATTATCAATGGCAACTTGTTTTCTATATGAGTCTTCAATTGTAGGATCATACTCGTCAACAAAATGGGATTGGATGAATTGAATGGTAAGTGCTGATTTACCAACACCACCTCCACCAACAACAACTAATTTGAATTCTTTTATATGATTGTTATACTAAAGAGCAAAAAAAAAGTTAGTTTATTTTAAAAAGGGCAACTAAAGAGATTTACAACGTACGCCTGACATTGTGTGTTCTGAATGGCTGTTCAATTCAATTGTGTCTTTAATCTTAGTCAATTTTATACTGAAATTTCAATTGTTTTTTTTTTAAAGGAGCAAAATAATTTTTTTTTTTCATTAATAATTTTATCGACAATTTTTTTTTTATTATGTACACGAGACAGAATTGAAATTACAGTAAATTGAATAATATATAAAAGTATTATAATTGAAGTCAAGATAATATAAAGGACAGTAGAGAAACAAATTGAAATGAATTAAATTGTAGAAGAAAAAAAAAAAAAACTGGTTCTGATAGTTCAAAAATGACTTGACCAAATGAGTTAAAAAATCAGTAGATCAGCAGCTTCATCATAAAATTCAACACTTGAATCAACACCAGTTTCAATCAAATGAATTGAATCTTCATACCATTCATGTGGAACGTCTTCTTCTTCATTTTCTTTTAATACATTTTCATCTTTGTGTTTAACAGTCTCATTACCAAACCCTTTAAACTCACCACCATACTTCCAACCATAATTAATAACATCACATTTAAAGCTCTCGTCCCATAAATCACATTGGATGAAACCAATCAAACTTGTAATCAAAATAACACCAATTTCAAACTTCATCTTTGAGTAACTTTCCAATTATCTCAATTTTAGGAAATCACACTACCGTACCCAATCAGTTAAATCAAATCAAGAACTCAGTTGCTTATACCCAGCTGTTTCAAAAAAATGAATGTAACCAAGGAGGGAAGATCAAATTTTCCTATTTTTTTTATTATTATTGATATTCAATTTTGTACTACACTCGTCACAATACCATTTCCCCTTTGGTAAAGTTGATAACCCAATACAAGGCAAATGAAACCATTCTCTTTTACAATCATCTCCATCACAACCAACCATTTCTCCATATGAGACTTGGTTACAATAACAGTAAATTGGTTCATTTGATTTTTTCAAATCTGTTGTGCCACCATTGTTAGTAGTAGTTGTTGTTGTTGTTGTTGGGGTGGCGGTGGTGGTGGTAACAGTGGTAGATTGAGGTTGAAAAGCGGGCTGTGATGGTTCTGCTGGTTTTCTTTTGTTCGTTCTTGGTCTTTTTGTTGGTTGTTGTTGTTGTTGATCTGTTGTTTGAGAAGGTGTTGATGAGTCATCTTTGAAATTTTGTGTTATTATACTTGAGTTTGTATTGGAAACCGGGGATGGTTGTTCCAAATGTTTTCTTTTATTGTTTGTGTTGTTTGTAGAGATGTTTGATGGTTGAGGTGTGTTATTATTTGAAGCATCTTTTCTATTGGATGTCTTTTTAGAAGTGGTGGTAGCAGAACTATCATCATCATTATTTTGAGCAGCTTTTTTAGCGGCAATAGCTTCTCTTCTACTTTCACTTCTTTGAGACTGGGCAGATTTATTATCAATTGATTTATTAATTGAATTATCATTCAAGATTGCGGGATCTTTAGTGTTTCCAAATTTGATTGCCTCTGGGATTTCATTTTTGAAGATTAGGGCATAATCATTATCGATTCTAGAGATATGATTAATGGTTTTATCAGCAGCTATAGCTGACACGTGCATTTTCTCTTCAAGACATGGAATCAAATCTTTCAATAATTTAATGATTTCAATAATTGTTGAATTTTTAGCTGATTTATTAGCATCTGAGTTGGTATTAGTGTTAGAGTGGTATAGTTTCTTGAAATTGTCAATCTTGGTGGCTAATGAAGGTAATAACAGTACACATTTGGCTTCGATTTCCTTGAGCAAGGTGAAATATCTGATTAGGTCAATTGGTAAAGCTTCAAAAGCATCAGTTATGTCATTTAAACCTGCAAAACTTTCTCTCATTGAAGTGCGTTGCAAAGGTTGTTTCTTGGAAGTGCGTTTCTTAGTCGACATTGGTTCTGGTGGTTCGTTGTTGATGAATAGTTGTAAATCTATCTTCCAATCCTTTAACTATACTTTCTTTTCATTGAATTTTTGGACTATAATATTAAGCAAAGCAGGGTAAAAGATATCAAAATAAAGTGCTATACACATAGCACACCAGCTTATTACCCAAAGCAGTAACTATTTTTATTTTTTCATTTGGTCTTAAAAAACCAGTGGAAAAATGTCAGATTTTGGTTAACTATGAGAGAATCACCGGAATTGTGTGGTTTTTAAAATATTTATCAACAGAATAATTCTAGTGTTGAATTGTTGAGAAGAGTGAATGCACTATATGGGGTTATAATTAAATAGATTGAAGGGTTCTATGTTTATTAAGTTAAGCCGTTTAAATAGAAAATACAATAGCATAATCTAGATTTATCATTATTAAATGTGATTTCTCATTATTAAATATTAATGTGTAGTGTCAAAATATATAGAAACAGTGTACTACAATCACCAGCATTGATAACCACCATCAACAACTAAATTTTCCCCCGTAGTATAAGAACTAGCAGAGTTAGAAGCTAGATATAAGACACTACCAACGAATTCTTTTGGTTCAGCCATTCTATGATTTGGGATTTTTGATTCCCAAGTGTTTTTCAATTCAACATCATCGCCAATAACTTGCTTTGTTAGTGGGGTAAGGATATAACCTGGACTTAGACAGTTGACTCTAATATTGTATTTAGCCCATTCACAAGCTAAGGATTTAACTAGGTGAATAACACCGGCTTTGGACATGTTGTAGGCGACTTGAGGTTGAGGATCATTGACAATGACACCGGACATTGATCCAATTAGGATCAATGAACCTGGTTTCTCAGCAGCGACTAATAGTTTAGCCATTGCTTTTGAAACGTAGTATGATCCAAGTAAATTAACTTGAACTAAATCAGCAGCTTTTTGATCAGGGTACTCTAATGCGGGATAGTTTTGACAATAACCAGCGGTATGGATTAATAAGTCTGCTGGTGTTTGAAATTCGTCAGCGACTTTCCCGATAACTAATTCAACTTCATCAGCGTTGGCAACGTTACAACTGAAACTGGCAATTTTAGGGATATGTTGTGTTGGGAACGCGTTTTTGGCCTGTTGTTGTTGGGCCCATGCTAATAGGTCTTGAGCGGCAGAGTCAACGACTTGTTGGTTTAGATCTAGTAGTGCGATGGAGGCACCTTGAGCTAGCAGAGCCTTTGACAGAGTGACAGCAAGACCACCAGCACCACCAGTGATCACTGCTATTCTGCCGTCTAGTCTGAAAGAAGGGACGATGTTGTGGATGTCGTCTTCGTCGTGGTTTGTCATTCTGGATTGATCTGGTTGTATACAGTTATTGAGTTAATTTAATTGAGAGTGATTTTTTTAAATAACCAAAATAAACAACTTATTATAGTAAAACTAAGAAGTGACTTATTTTTATAGAAACAAAAGAAAATTTAAACTAAAATGTGGAGCAGCTTAAATTAAAAAGAAATTTCGTAAATTAATTTGTGGCGTAGCTGATTTATTTTATTTTTATTTCATTTTATTTTTTTTGTTTATTTATTGATTCAAGAGTGGCGCAGTTCAATATTTGTATTGAATTCCGACTCAAAATCTGTTTCAGCTGAAGATACTTAAAAATTTTAGAGTACCGGATTTAAATATTTGTTAAATGAATTAATTTTATTCTGAAGAAGAAGAAGAAGATTAAATGGTTGGTTGATTGATTGAGTGATTAATACTCATATTAAGATATACAGGAATAGATCAACAGAAGAACTAGAAGAACAGAACTAGAAGAACAGATGAACTCATTAAACACAGAGAAAATCATCACCTCGTTCTTCTCTTACAACCTCACACTATCATCCTTAAGATACTTCACTTTCATCTTTCTAGGTTTATCTCTGTTATGGCCATGGAACTGTTTCTTGTCTGCATCCCAACACTTCCAACTCAAGTTTAGCCAGATCCCACTAGGTGCAATCTACTCATCCACTATGATGTCCATATCAACTGTCTCAAGTGTGGCAATGAACTCTTATCTCTCTACGAGACAACAAGACTCAATGCATAAAAGAGTAACCATTGGGTGTACTATCAACATTGCTGTCTTTTTGTTACTAGCACTACTGGAAGCCTTGTTCACTACAGCTCATTCCAGTTTTTATTTTTTCATCATCATGCTCCTGGTCGCTTCAAGTGCTATTGGTACTGCTTTCCAACAAAATGGTTGTATGGCCATTGCCAACCTTTTTGCTCAATCAACTCCACAGGCTGTGATGGTCGGTCAAGCCATTGCTGGTGTACTACCTTCTGTATCATTAATTATAACAAATTATCTATACTTGGATAACTCTAGTACTATTAATAATACTGATTCCCCAACCGATGACAGCACTTTAAGTATAGTCATATACTTCTCAACAACAGCAATCATCATCCTACTAAGTCTCCTTTTGTTCCAATTCTCACAAAAACACAACAATCATGAAGATTTAGAAACACCAACTCATGAATTGATTCAAGAATACATCCCACTCAAATCAATTTTCTTCAAAATCAAATACCAACTCCTAACAATTTTTTACTCATTCCTTATATCCCTATCATTCCCAATCTTTGCCTCTGACACAACTTCCCAATCATCTTCACCTGCAAATTTCTATAAACCAACTATTTTCATCCCATTTGCATTTTTCATATGGAACTTGGGTGATTTAATAGGAAGATTGGTCTCTTCATTATACCAACCGCAACCAAAGACAACATTTCTTTTATCAATTGCAAGAACCGCGTTTATTCCAATACTACTATTAAACTCATCTAATAAGATTTTCTCAGATCTGGTATATTTATTAATTCAATTATTATTTGGAATAACTAATGGATACTTGGTGACATTAGCTTTTTTAGAAATACCTAATGCACTAATAACTGGTAAGGAAAATGAAGTTGCTGCTGGTATATCGGGGGTGTTTGGTGGATTAGGATTGGTTTTTGGTGCGTTTTTAAGTTATTTTGTCGTTTATTTGATGTAATTTGCTTAGTTTTACTGTTTTTTTGCCTGTTTTTTTGCTGATTTGGTTTGTTTACTACAGATTGGTTTATTTAGTTAAGTTTTGTATATCTTTTGTTAAATAAGTTTATGAAATTTCTGATACCAACAGCTTTCGTAGTAACAAAATTGATCGTTTCCTTTACATACATAAAAAAATCAAAAAAAAATTTGAAACTATTTCAAGTAATAAACCAAATCAATCATTTAGTTGTCAATGTCCTCAAAGAAACCTGGCGTCAGATCACCCTTTACGGTGAAGAACACTTTGGAGTATGCTTCTTTCTCAATCACATGGATTTCTTCCCCCTGCTCAACTAACTAACACAATTAAAGATCACCTTCAGTTAATAGACATACAAATACCATTGAATCTGATGAAACGTTACTTCTTGCCAAACCAATCAAATCACGGCTACAACAACCGCGTACTTATACAAAGAAATCAACTACAGTGAGGTTGGATAATGGATTGCTAACGAACACCGCTAAAAGATTGAAAAAATCTGCAACCACCGATAATAATAATAATAATAATAATAATAATAATAACAGTAATAATTTGAAACCTTATTTCCAAACAATAAAACCACCAGGTTCACAATCAGATGATTCAGATGATGATTTACAAATATATGATTCAATTAATGACCCTTTCCAGAAAAATTTGATAAATTATGATAATCCAGTTTTGAAAACTATCAAATTTTCAAAATCTAAATCTACGTCTCCTGAAATTAATGGATTTAATACAATTCATCTTAAAAAACAAGATTATACTTTTGATATTAAAAATTTTGAAGTATTAAGTCAAAAATACACTATGGTTAAAGATTATCTCTTATTGAAAATTAATGAATCTTTCACAAAATTTGAACTTTATGATAATGATAAAAATGTTATAACTACAAAATTACTTAAAGATGTTGACAAGATTTTCACCACTGCGAATCTGTTTTTACTGTTGATGAAAAATCCATTTCAAACTTCTAATAGTTATACCCACAACAACAAATATGATGATGATGATTCAAAAGAAAGAATTTTTTTTGAAGTTAGCTCTACAGAAACTAAAAGACTCATATCCAAATGGAATGACAAAATGAATCCATTAATTATAACAAAAGTCGATCAATTATATTTCAATAGTTTAAGAACAGTTAAACATAAAAAATCAAACTTTTTCAGTGGTAAAAAAAATTTCCCTTCATTGACTAAGAGGAAAATCACACCAAAACCTGGTCATGTTATTAAAACTCCTCTACAAAAAGATTTTATTGACTCAGTTACTACTACCACTACTACTACCACCATCAATAATAATAATGATACCAGTGTGAAAAAATCAGTGGCAAATTTTTATTCACCAATTACAACAACTCCAATTCTTAAAAATTCATCACCTTCGTTAGAGATCACACCATCACGTCGCTCATCTCGTCTAAATGGGACAGCTCCAGTTTATAAAGATCTGGAAGAAATCGATCTAACCAAAACTTCAGCTAGGAAAAAACCAAACAAGCAGAGTAATTTATTTACACCTCCATTAACTCATACTTTTAAAGATGGTTCCCATCATCAAATCACTGATATGGACTATGCGTGTCTTTTTGCTCATTCGTGGTTAAATGATTCAATTGTGGATTTTTTCATTAGTTATTATTCAGAAAAATTCAAAATTACTAAAGATAATGCTGACACGAATGATATAGCAGCTACACCAGATTTTGAAATTTTTTCATCTTTTTTCTTTATTAGATTAACCACAACACAAACTGATCAATATAATAACGTTAAAAAATGGTTAATGAAACTAGATTTATTTGAGAAAAAATTTTGTATAATTCCAATCATCGAGTCTTCTCATTGGTATTGTGTTATCATTGATGATTTAAGGAAATTACTGAAATCTCCACAGGATCCAGAGGATAAAGTTTACATCTACGTGTTTGACTCTTTAAAGCAAACTCATAATGAAATTCAAGCTCCAATTAGAGAATGTTTGGTGAATTATGGGGTTGATAAATACGGGATTGAAATTAATCCAAGGAAAATTCAAATTAGAACCTCATGTGTATTAAAGCAACCAAATTTTAATGATTGCGGTGTTCATGTCATTTATAATGTGTTGAAATTTTTACAAAACTCGGAAGAAGTTTTAAAAATTTGGAATTTAAATCCAAAAGATGGGTTAAGACAAGTTCATAAATATTTTAAAAAAAATGAAATTGATAGAATGAGAGATAAAATGAGGAAAATCTTGATTGATTTACAATTAAAACAACATCCAAATAAATCAAATGATGGACAAAATGAAACTGATGAAATTAACAAGAATGATGATAATAATAAAGAAACACAAGAAACAAATATTGATATTTCATCAAATTCAAATTCAAGTTCAAATTCAAGTTCTTTAAGTTCAAATGATGATGATATTGTTGAAATAAAAGATCAAGAATTAATTAAACAAAATTTCAAAAGTTTAGAGAGATTAGATCGGTTGAAAAAACAAGATTTAGAAAATTTAGCTAAATTATCAACACCAATTGCATCCAACGGGGAGATTATTAAGAATGAATATAGGGACGCTTATACTGAAGAAAGTGATTTTGATCCTGAATATGTTAAACATTTGGAGATGATTAAAGAAGAAGGTGAAATTGAAGAAGATGGGAACGTGGAGCATAAAGAAATTGAAGATGAAATTGAGGATGAAGGAATGAGACAAGAGCAACAGTTGCATACTGAAAGTACACAGAATGGTGAATATGTTAAGAAATATGATGATGATGATGGTGGTGATGATACAGATGTTAATTTACTTCCAATTTTCAAGCCAAATGAAGATGAAGATGTTGAAATGAAAGATGTGGAAATGGATAATGATTTAGAAGATATTGAACCAACACAGAATGATAATGAAGAAAAAATGGACCTAACTCAAGAAAATGAACCATTGAAACATAATGAACAAGAAGAAATTGAAATAAATTCATCAATAATTGAACATAAATCAGACATTGACCAAGAATATTATCCTGTTAAAAATTTCAGTCACATCCAACAACTACAATCCGACATTTTCATTGAATCAGATACCGAAATTCAAATTCCTCAAACTCCACCAGTGGAAATTTCTAATGTTGATAGTGATGGTGTTATTGCTAATGAAAAATTCTCACCAATTAAATTCAATTATATACCTAGACGTAAAATTGAAAGTGAGGATGAATTGATTGATAAGAATGAAGAGTATGATTTGACAATGACTAAAGAACAAGAAGATGAGATGGATTTAGCATTTGAATATAAACATTTAGCTAAAAATGAAGAATCGAATGAAATGAAAGGAGAACAGAACGATGATACCCAGGAGTTGATAAAGGAGAATATCAAGCCGGTTGATAATAATAAAGAAGAAGAAGAAGAACAAATCGATCTTACATCTGATTCTAGTTCTAATAACTCTAATTTCAATGTTAATTCTAATTTGAATAAAACTCCAAAGCATAAGAAGAGAATAAAACATAAGCATCATAAGCGTGATAAAGAGCACGATCATGAGGTTATTGAGATATGATAATGAGGTTAATGATACATTGGTTTTATTTTTTCATAAAATATGAATAAACAATTTGCATATTGAAAATTTTATATAAGCAAAAGAGCTGGGTTTTTTTTGATCGTTGACTCTCGGATTGTTCGATACTGATACTCCAGTTAACCATCCACTTCGTTTAATTATTTTTTCTTTTAAAGTAACTCAATTTTTTCGATTCAAAACCGATTTATCTCCAACTGTAAATCAAAAAAAAGATGACAAAATTTTCAAAAATTATTTTTTTTAGTAATGTCATTTCGAACAAGAAACTGATGATAAACATGCTTAAAATGAACAACTTACGTCAAATAAGCGGCATAGCAAGACTCAGAAGAGTACCAGCTCCATTGGTGGTTTTTAAACCAACTCCAACGGCACCAAAACACAGATTTTACAGCACTCAAGAAACAGAAATTAGTACACACAAATTGAAAAGAAGACCAACAACCACTTTAACTAATTCCACGACAAGAAGTTTTAGCAACTCATTGCCACTAGAGATCATTGATAAGAAATACACAGAAGACGGGAAGCTACTCAGCTTGGATATAACAGATCGTGCGGTAAATAAATTATCAGAATTAGTTGCCCAAGAATCAAATAAAGACATTGCCCTGAGAATAAGTGTTGAAAGTGGTGGATGTCATGGATTCCAATACAATTTGGAGCTAAGTGACTTATCGACAAAGACCGAGGATGATTGTTTATTCAAGAAAGGCGATGCACAAGTTTTAATTGATGAAAGTTCGTTGAGTATTTTAAGAGAGTCCAAAGTTGATTATACGAATGAGTTGATTGGGAGTATGTTCAAAGTTGTTGATAGTCCGTATACCACGAGTAGTTGTGGGTGTGGATCGTCGTTTGATTTTGATTTCAGTAAGATTTGATGTGGGAGAGATTTATTTATGAGAATTGATCAATTTTGATGATTCGAAAACGGGAAAAATTTGTATAAATAGCTGATGATTATGAGAATTGTGACTGATTGATGAACTGCTTTTCCGCTTAGTTTATTCGTAGTTTTTTTGAAATTCTGTTTCCAAAATTTTCTAGAAAAGTTGTGTCAAAAAAGTATATAAAAAAGCTGAAAATTGCTGTGGTTTCTCAATATTTTGAACATTAAACCTACAAACAGAAGATAGAAACAAGATGGGTATTTACAACAACACTTCGAACGATCAGAAGTACACAGAACAAGCAGCTGAACAATCCAAAAACTCGGATTATTGGAGCTCACCAAAAGACGTGGAAATCGTTGATGAATTTTTAAATAACGGGTTTTACAACCAAATTTCCAAAATTTTTGATGTCAATGAGATCCAGGATCGTGTTCAGTCGATGGCTGGCCCAATAAACTCAGGTTATAATCAAGTCTATAATGCTTTGAACAAGAGTTTAAAAGATTTGAATGATGTTTTCAGACAGGAGAAAGAGTGCAAAAATTTACAATCGTATCCTATTCCTTCATTGAGAGCGTATGAGAAATGTGTTGATGGGAATGGGCTGTCAGTGTGGGATGATAAAGGATGGTGGAGATGTTTGTTCCCTTGTGCTCAGCTAGGTAAAGGAGACAAGATTTCTAAAGAAGATGTTGCCAATGATGTTGAGAATAAGTATGGATTATTCTTTGCCGATTACACTGGGTACTTGGGTTGGAAGTCGCAGATGCGAAAGCTGGCATTGCAGAAAAGAGAAGAGGAGTTGAAACAGTGGAAAGAACAGCAATTGTTGAATGGTAATTCTGATATCGTTTCAAATAATAATAATCACGAACAAAACAGGGTTGTTAGTAACAACAGATCTGTTTATTTCAGAACATTGGATAACGGGGACTGTGAAGAGATTACTGAGATTCAAAGGGTCTATTCTAATGGACAGAAAGAAGATAGCAAGGTCCGTAAGATTTTCCCACGGGATGGAGGTGAACCAGTTGTTGAACAGCTAGAAGGGAAACCTTTAACAGATGATCTAAATGAAGGTAAACATGGCTGGATGTGGAATAAATGGAGATGATGATTACTCTCTCTTTGGGGTTTATTTATATGATGATATTTATGACAATTGAGATTTTATTTTATTTAAGTTCATTCATTTTTATTTTATTCAGTGAGTTTAGGAGATATTGAAATGAATTAAATTATGTTGATGTTATATGTAAAGCACTATTTTTGTAGTACAATATTGGTCAATCTTGTCTAATTATCTTTTCTGTAATCTTCGAATTATTTCGATCATCTCAATTGAAGAGAAAAAAAAAAATTCAACATCAAAATCTATTTAGAATCACTATAAAACCAACCACAATGCTTTTGTTCACCTTCATCTACCGCAAACTGAAGGCTCTTTTCAAACTCTACTGCTTCTCATCTTTGATATGGCTCCTATTATCCACAATCTTAGCAGACCAACCATCACAACTTCCATATGAACTAAGAAACTCCAAAATTCAAATTCTTATAGCTCATCCTGATGATGAAGTCATGTTTTTTGCACCAACCATTCTTGCTTTACTCAAGGCCAATAACCACATCTTTGTGACTTGCTACTCTAACGGTAATGCTGCTGGGTTAGGTCACATTAGAACTGCTGAGTTAGCAAGAAGTTTACAAATATTAGGCGTTAAACATCATCAAGTGTTGAATGATCCAAGATTTGTTGATTCAATGACGAAGCGTTGGAAATCAAATGACGTGTTGGAGTATGTTAGAGATGATGTTGACACTGTCATAACTTTTGATCTTGATGGGATTTCAGATCATCCAAATCATAAATCTTTAGCTTTGGCTGCCCATAATTTGAAGAAAAAGAACAACAAGAAGAAGAATGTTTACATGTTGAAAACTAGTAGCTTTCAAGAAAAATACTCTTTCAATCTTGTCACATCATTGCAATTGTTTGTGTTACGTGCTTTAACATTCATCAAAATCTGGAATTTTGATTATTATTATTCATTGACTGAATTTAAATTTATTCAAGATTTAGAGAGCAAACTTTTAATATTTAGTGATTTCAAAGATTGGTTGGTTACCATTACGGCAATGATTTCAGGGCATCAATCTCAAATGGTTTGGTTCAGATACGGATGGTTATTTTTAAGTAAATACGTCAATTCTAACGAATTACTAAAATTATGATTCCATTGTGTCTATTCTATTCTATTCTATAGATTGAATTTTTTAATTATACAAAAATGTGTCCACTCACCATAATGAATCCGCTTCATCATCTTCATCAGCGTCAATATCATTTTGTAATTTATTAAACGCTTTTTCTCTTGAACGTTTCAAATAAACAGTTTTCTTATTAATCTTGTTTAATTCAACTAGATGTGATTGATTAATACTGAAACTTGCAATCAATTGTTTACGATCAATTGTATCAATTTGATTCATTGATGAATAATTCAAACTTGATTTTAAGAATTTGTTTAATATGTGTTTATAACGATTAAAATTTTTAATATCTGTTTGATTTATTGTTAAATAATAAATTTTGGCAGATTGGTTCAAAATTTCTTGATTTAAATTGTATTTTTTCAAATGATAATATTGTTTTTTCAATATCGAATGATGTGAAATTAATTTCTCATTCCCAGTTGCTTGTAAAATCTCCATAATTTTGTTGAAATTTTCTAATCTTTCATTTGAATCTATAATAACTGTTTCATTTAATCTTAAAATTTGAACAAATGGATGCACCAACTTATCATTCCCATTTTTAGCCAAATCGGGATAAATTTTAACAAAACATGATAAATAATGTAAACTTTCATTAAATTTCCCTTCATGAGCAAAAATTGTTATTATTGATTTAATAAATTCAGAGTTCGGATAAAATTTATCATTTTTCTGTTGAACTAGTTTGAAATCAAATGAATCAATTTCGTTTAATTTTGGTAACCCCCATGTAATGAAAAGTTCATTTCTTAAATCATCTAAATTCTTAAATTTCAAATAAGTTAATAATAAACTTTTAATTTTTAAAGTGATTGGAATTTGATCAAACCCAGTCAATAATTCTTTAATGAAAACTTCACGTGGTTGTTTTTCATTTAAATTCCCACCAAACCAAGTTCTATCAGTAATATTTATAAATTTCTTAGAGTTTGTTAAATCATTAATATTAAAATTCCATGAATTTACATTTAAATCTGCTGAAATTTTCAATTTAATTTCCCAATATCTAGGTGAATTTTTCAAAATCGAGTAATAATAATCATGCTTCTCTAAGATTTTAAGTAAATCATGTAAATAATCAAATCTTGATAATCTAAATTGTAAATTTAAGAATTTTTCCAAGTCAATTATATTTAATTTATAATATTCACTTTTGGTTAATAAATATTTGACAAATTCAGCAAATTGCCAATTTTCAGCTTTAATCATCTTATAATTTTTCAACTTTATCACTGGGGAATATGCGAATGATTCATCTTCATTTTTCAAAGAATTTTGAAATAAATATTTTGTTAAATTATTTATAACTGATGCTGATTGAATTGAAGTTAAATTGTTTTCAAATAAAGTATGTAGTTGTTGTTTTGTTTCCGGTGTTGTTGTTAATTCATATAATTGATAAATCAATTCACTGAATTGTTTCTGATGAATTTTATCTTGTAGATTTATTATTAACGGATGTGATGGATCTGCACAAGTTGATGTAAATTCAGTTGAATGGTTTATTGGTACTTGTTTTTTGGAGTATGTTAATGGGTATACAGAAGGGAAAATGTTGTTATTTGATCCATAAGTTAGGAAATCTTTCAAACTACTTGAATTTTGGTTCAATTCTTGACTTGATTCTTGATTTGAATCTTGAGCAATGGTTGCTTGATGGTCCATTTGATTTGGAACAGCAATGGAAATGGATCTCCGTAGCAAAGGAGCCCTGCAAAGCATTTTATTCGCCATCAAACCCGACATTTTTTGCTTCACCAATTTCACCTTTTTCTCTCTCTCTTCAAACTTCAACTTTTTTTTTTTCTTCCATCAACAATTTTTCAGGAATGTTTGGATGTAAGTCAACTGTGTCAACTTTTAACTCAGTCATTAACCAACTGATTTACAGAGAGAGATGCTGTTCTACAACACAACCAGGCCTGAAGAGTGTGCATTAATACACTATAAAAAGAATAATCATATCAAAAGATAAAAAAAAGAATCATAGAATCATCATCATAAACTCATAAATTCATCAAAGCTGCAAATTTACTTTGATCCACGACCTCCAGATTTGGAGTTGAAGTTGGACATTCTTTCATGCTGATTAGCAGCTTGAGAGTGTAAAGTGTCTGCACCTTTACCACCTGCATTGTTTTGGATTTGTTCGTGCAAGTTGTCCATGTGACCTTGAATGTTATCGTATTGTTGATGTTGTTGTGACATTGTAGCTGATATTTAATGTATTTCGATTATAGAACTAATCTGATGGTTGTTGTGAAAAAGATTGATGATTCAGGAGTAGTTGATGCTGTATTTATAGTTGAGACAGAGCAAACTAAAAATTGGTTGCTATTCAACCATGTGTTTAGAAAGCAATTGTTTATATTTCATTTAAGAATTAAGTTTCTTCACAAATTTGTTGAACCAATACATTCATTTTATTTCAAAACTTTGTGTACTTTCAAAAAAAAGACTAAAAGGATGATTTTTCATCAATAAACCAATGGAAATTTGCTATCCTTTAAACCCCCTTTTATCAAACATTGCTGTTTCTTAAAGTTTCTTCTTCTTTTTTCTTAACTGGTTAAGTTTGCTAATCACATTAAAAATGAATTAATACTTTGTAAAGTAGCTCTACTTGGATTAACTTTCTTTAAGCTCATAATCAAATTCAAATATTTTTTAACAACATCTTTAGTTATGAAATTAGTATCATAATCAATAAATTTCAAATTCAGATCAAAATTTTTAATTAACATGATTAACAACACTCCAATTGATAAATCTTGTCCACATTCACAAACAATCAACACTGATTTCCTTTGGTTTAAATGATTTTGAATTTCTGAAACTATTGACGGTAGGAAACTTCTAAGATTATTTGAGCCTTTTTTATTACAATCTACTTTAAATGATTTAACAAATTTATGATCATGACTTTTGAAATTTGATAGATTGATAATCAAATCGTATTTCCAAACTTGTTGATGTAGTAAATCAGAGACAATTTTACCAATAGATAACCATTCATTAATTTTTAAAATATCAACAATTTCATTATTAAATTTCAAACCAATCATTTCATTCTCAATAAAATTTTCAATCTGCGTATCACTTATAGTTGAATTCTTGAAAAATCCAATATTATTCCAGAAAGTAGCCGGTGTGAGATTTTTAGGTGCCCATAATTCATGATCATCAGCTGCACCTTGAACATATAAAAATTGATTTAATTGCTTCAACCCATCTTGAGATTTGAAACTTGAATTACATAAAATTAAAGGGTGGTATGGTTCTTCTTCTTCTTCTTTTGCTGATTGGAAAGGTGGTTCAAAAGGTAGTGTTAATTCAGGGTAGACCCAGATCGGTCTAAGGTATTTATTATTCAATTCTGATAATAATTTTTCTTTAGAGATTAATTTTAGTGATAATAAAGATTCAACAAATTTGGGAATCAATTTTATAATTGAATGGGCTTCATTAACGGAGACCAGATTCTTAGGGTAGAAAAACCAGTTGGTTGAATCGAATTCTCCCTTACCATCGTTGTAAAACATGATGTAATTTAAAACTGCACACCAGATGGGGATAGTTTTAGTGAAAGAGTCTGGTAAAGTTTTCCCACGTCTTGTTGAATCCACAATGATTAATCCACTATGTTGATTGATCAAAGGTAATAAATGGAAATTAGTTCTTTTCAAAGAAAAATTCCATTGATTTGTATGTCCATCTGTTGATTTGAAATAACATGAATTCAGAGCTGGTTGTGGAACATACCATGAACCACACCGCTCATTTGGAATCACAGGTCTATCGTATGCCTCTGCCACTTCTTGAACGTACTCTGCATCTAGTATTATTGAGTGTATTCTGTTCTTAATGGAACGAGAGTCCTTTCTCAGATCTTTCAATATAGACTCAAAATCATCAATAGTCGTCATTAATCCGATCTGTAACCCAGCTAGTGTTGCTTTAAAGTCTGTTCAAAGCCCATGTACTTCCGGGCCAATCAAATGTGTCGCTGTAACCTTAAAAGCAGCAACTCCACGTGGAAATCAAGCCATTCAACAACAACTCTTCAAAGCTCATCGCAGTTTTAATGCCATACAAAAAGGAAGAGAAGAAAAAAAAAATTCCCAATATCAGTCACGTGACCAGCTATAAAGATTTCGGTTTTAACAGTGGAACAATAGCAGAGTTTTAATGAAATGGAAGAGAACTAGAGAGCGTGAATGGCATGATGTGAGGGAGTTCGAAGTGGTACAGCTGGTGTATAAATACCAGTAGGTTAGTTTTCTTTTTTTCCCTGAATCTTTGAACATCAATATCAATTATAATATTAATACGAATTAATACTCAAGAATATGTCATTATCATTAGCTCAAAAGCAGATCATTAAAGCTTCAATCCCATTTTTAGAAGCAAATGGTGTTGAATTAACTTCAAGATTCTACGCTTACATGTTGGAAACAAACCCTTCAGTGCGTCCTTTTTTCAACAAATCTCATCAAGTCACCAAAAAGCAACCAAAAATTCTAGCCTATGCGTTACTTCATTATGCTAAAAACATTGATGATTTAACTCCATTACTTGGTTTTGTGGAACAAATTGTTGAGAAACATGTTGGTTTACAAGTCACACCGGATCAATATGATATTGTTGGTTCATGTCTTTTGAAAACTTTAAAAGAGATGGTTGGTGCTGGTGCCACGGATGAATTTATGACTGCGTGGAAAGATGCTTATTATTATTTGGCCAATATTTTGATTGATTTAGAGAAGAATAGATACGCCGAGGAGATGAAGATTAATAACGCATGGTTAGGTTTCAAAAGTGGTAAAATTGTTGATATTAAAGATGAAGCTAAGAACATCAAATCATTGATAATTAAAACTGATGATGATAAATATGCAAAATTCCAACCAGGTCAATATTTAACTATTAGATTCAAAGTTGATGGAGCTATTCAATCAAGAGAGTACTCTATTTCCAACGAATATTCAACACAAGATCCAGATCATTATAGAATTTCCATTAGAAAAATTCCTGGAGGTGTTGTTTCAAATTATGTTCATAATAAGGTTCAAGTTGGTGAACCAGTTGAAATCACTTCACCATATGGTAAATTATTGAAGCCATACTTTTTAGAATTGAAACAAAATGATACTGCGTTGATTAACAAGCCTGTTGTTTTTTACATTGGTGGTATTGGTATCACACCATCGGTTTCATCAATTGAATTTTTCCTAACTAGAGGTAATAAAGTTACATTGAATTATTCTAATGATTCATTGGCAACTAGAGGTTTTGGTGGATGGATTGAAAAGTTGGTTGAGAAATATCCTGATTTGTTGACTGTTAATGAGTATATTTCAAACTTGTTGAATGCCGTGGAAAATAACACTAGTAAACATCCAAACCATCATGTTTTCAATAGAAGATTTGAAGAAAGTGATATGAAGTTGAATAAAGATAATGTTCATGAACATAATTACTATTTGATTGGACCATTAGGTTACATGAATGTTGTTACTGGAGGATTGAGTAAACTAGGATACGATGTCACTAAAATCAACAGTGAACAGTATGGTCCAGTAGCAGTTTGAACTACTATTAATTGCAGCTGACTTATTTATTTATTTGTATTTATGTCTATTTATTAATTCCATGTATTTAATATTAATTATGTGTCATAGGAATTCAGAGTCATGTGATGTGTCATGTGATGTAGACTTTGAGCCTCGGTTCATAAAATAAAATATCTGATTACTTAATAGCTGACAAACTTTAGGATTTACACCGATCGGCGTGAAAATCAGAAAAATTGCCGATTCGAATCTTGCTGGAGACAAAAACAAAAAAAATCAAAAAAAAAAAAAAATTCTTTTGAGAAAGTAAACAAAAATTAGTTCAAATTTTTATCATACAACACAGCACTAAGTATCATCAAAATACATTCAAGCATCTAACTGCATCAAAATAACACAACAACAAACCACAATCCACACATCAAGAACAACAGAAGAATGCCCACAACCATCTACCTAGATCAGCACTCCTCTCAGCAGCAGTACGACACAAATCAACATTTCATCTCCCACTCTCTTTTGGTAAAGTCAGTGCTTGCATTCAGGAAATTCTCAGATCTATACGAGTATCTTGCCCAGCAGGGCTCTTCAGATCTAGATCTCAACACCCCAACAGTCATCATCATAAAAGATTCCAAGGATAACAACAACACACACATTTCTAATGATATCAAGAAAATCAACAACATGTCCTATGAAGACACCACGCTAACATTGTCATACTTCTTCTTCCATTATAACATCCTTTGTTTCAACTACGATCAACTAAACATCTCCAAAATCAAATCAGACTGTGAAAATTATCAACAAGTGCTAACAAATAGATTACTTCGTGTCAAATCATGGGCGGGTTTGAATTATGAAGCTAATCAACAACTGCTATCTAATTTCAATAACATGCCAAACATCCTCAAACTCATATTAAACACCCCACCAACTATCAAATTTTTTTTGCAAAAACAGTTCTTATTAATCTCTTCAGAAATTGATTTCTATAAATTGTTAAATCTACCAAAGCCAAATAATTATTATTTTTATTGCATTGGTACTTGGTCATTCCCAGCTCATGATTTATCTTGTGATGAATCAACATATTGTGCATTCAATATCTTCAAATTATGTTTTGCTCTTTTTGACCCAAATAATGAATTAATACTTCAAGATAATCAACTTCTAAGTTTCCTTTTCGCAGTGAGAGATTCTTATCGTGGAGGCAATTCATTCCATAATTTTAGACACGCGGTTGATGTGTTACAATCCACTTTTTACCTATTAATCAAGATCAATTGTATGCCACATTTTAATCAATACAGTGATGATCCAATTTCAGATCCTTTACAAGATTTTAATCAACAAAAATTTAACAACAAAAATAATCAAAATAATAAATATAAAACAATGTTATTAAACCCATATCAAACATTGTCCCTATTAGTCGCATCTTTAGGTCATGATGCTGGACACCCGGGTTTAACAAATGCATTTTTAGTTCAACAAAATTCTCCAATTGCTAAAATTTATTCAAATCAATCAGTTTTAGAAAATTTCCATACTTCTTATTTCCAAGAGATTTTAAGTTATTGTTGGCCTTCATTTTTATCAAATCAATACCTTGCATCAAATTTAACAAATACAAGAGATTTACAAATTGTTTCTATAATGTCAACTGATATGGCTAATCATTTTGATTATATCACCAAAATTCAAAATTCCAATACCATGATTAAACAACACATTAAAGCAAACACTATAAAATCAAATCTCAATCTAGTTAAACTGATCTTGTCACTAATAATTAAAATCTCTGATATTTCTAACGTGGCAAGACCACTACCAATTTCAACAAAATGGGGGGTTGCATTGGCAAGAGAATTTAAAGAAATTGAAGACTTATCTAACAAAATTAATGAAAATAATTCATCATTATCAACAATAGTTGATGAAAGGAAACATCCAGTTTTCCCTAAAGATTTCAATGAAGCAATTAATGAGGTGGCAAATTTACCAAAATCTCAATTATTTTTCATTAATACATTTGCCTTAGAGTTATTTAAAGAAGTTTCAAATGTTTTACCTCAATTAAGTTTCACTTATGAAATTTTACTTTCAAATAAGAAGTTTTGGGAATCAAAGGCATAGTTATAACTCGCTTCACTCTACTTGCTACACACACACACACACAAAACTAGTTGTCCAAAAAAAAAAAAAAAAATCATATAAATTACTGTATAAACTTTTTTTTATTTCTAATCATGATTCATATAACCTCATCATCACCAGTACACTTATATACGTTACTCTTTAATCTCCCCATTCTCATAACTTGTCTTAACAACATCAAAAGCTTTCAATAATTTCCCTCTTGCTCCCATCGCGGTAACACCAGCTTTTTCTAATTCTTCATCATTCATATAAACCAATTTTTTCCAATTGATATCTTGTAACGCCGCGGTGTATTTATGTAGCCTTAGGGTTTTCAACCACGCAGGAATATCATTCAACAATTTAATGTTTGTTAATTGTTTTGGATTGATTGTTGGTGATTTAATTATTTTAGACTCTTCGATGGATAAATTGTTCATTCCATTTGATAGTTTAGTGATTGGTTTTTCATTTAGGACACTTGAAATGGAAGGTGTTGAACCATCGTAATATTTGTTGCGTTGTGGTGGTGGCACGGATAATGAGTTGCGGATTTGAGAAGACTCGTCGTAGTAGTTGAATGAATTGAATGGTTGGAAGTTTCGACCACGTTCGTTTTCATTATTTAAATTTGATGATGATGAGGAGGAGGATTGAGGAGTTGGTTTTTTAGTTTTTTTGGAATCGAATTGAGCACGAGAATTGATTGTTGATAATGCTGAAAGTTTTAAATTTTGGTTGTATTCTAAATTTTGTGCTGATGATGATGAAGAAGAGGATAATTGTTGAGTTAAATTGTTCATCATTAAATTACGGTTCTGGTTGTATTGATTGTAATCTTCATGTGTGTTTAGGTTTTGCTGCTGTTGTTGCTGTTGTTGTTGTTGCAATTGATAAGCATATGGATCTGCGGATCTTGGTCTATTTAATGAAGAAAAATCAGTATTGAAATTTGCAAAATGTTCTTGATTGTTGATGTAACCTGAATCAACTGGAGACAATGTTCTTGTTGGTTGTGGAGATAACCATGCATTTGCAGAATTTTTAGAATCATTTAACACGGAATCTAATGTCAGAGGTTCTTGATAAGTTGGAGTTGGCTGAATAATTTTGTTTACACCAGTAGCACCATTATTGTTATTATCATTACTGAATCTCATTTGATTCAATTTAGATTTTGTATAATTTAAAATCTCATCTGGTAATGTAGTTAATAAATTATCAATAAAAGTTCTTTGTTGATTTGAGTTCAAAGAGATTACCCATTTATCAAATTTATTCAAATCCTGTTTGAATGAAAAAAAGTCGATTTCCATTGAACTTAATGGACGTTCTGGGATATGTAACCCATTATAACCAGTCGTGTCATTGCTGTTGTTATTATTCAAAATATTGTTGTTTGAACTGAAAGGTCTAGTTAGATCAAAATTATCATTGATACCACCAGTGGCACCACCTGCATAATTTAAGAAATCTTTTGAGTTCCCAACGTACATATCTTGAACACTTAACGGACGATTATTAGATCTTAAACTTGCGTTCAATAAAGGGGACATAATTCCATTATCCTTTGGTTCGAATCCATGCCTTGTGTTCCCACCTGGAGATAACATGGCAGCTAAACTTGGAGACAGCAAATGGTTTGGAGGAGGAGCAGCAGCTTGACCAGTGTTGTTGCTGGTGTTGTGTGTCAAAGGACGTGGCTGAGGTGATAATAATACTGCACCAGGCTGGACTCTGGATGAGTTCGGAGATGTGTTTTGCTTTGTGTAGACGGTGTCCATTGGGTCTCTATTTGGTGTGTGGGACATATCAGTTACAACCAGTAATGACAGTAGCAAGGACTAGACGGTGTGCTAGATTTTTTTTTTCCAGTGGAATTTTGGGGAAGTTTTCTGAAGTTAGAAATTAGAATATGAACTGTGAACCAGCAAAGCAGTTGGGAGTTGAATGTAAAGCAATAAGCTGATGTAAATGAGTTCAAGCAGACAGTGAAATTTAGCAGTTCTTCGAACAGATCTGGAAGTCAATTGCTCCTGTTTTCTTATTCAATTTATTTCTATTTGCAACACGCTTTGAAACTTTTTAAGAAATTTTACAGTTGCAGCAAAAAAAAAAAAAAAAAAAATTGAAATTTTAGAAATGAACGGCATTTTGGTGAATTTTGGAAAAGAAAAAAAGTTTGGATGTTGAAGAAATAGACAGTTGAAGCTGTTAGCATTAAGAATGCAATTGAATAAAAAAAAATCTATTTATTTACATATTTACAAATTAATAAAAGTCCCTTTGACGTCTCTCTTCGTCAAACACAATCTTCTCATGGTACTCTCTCAACAACTTCTTCACAGCAGTCCCCTTCTGCACTGTCTGCATCTTCAAATACACTTTATTCCATTCTTTATTATTCGAATCATAGATCCCTGGCTGATATCTAGGATTCTCCAATTCATCATCTCTTCCATTCAAATCCATTTTCTTAGCTTCTTCAAATAAATCCTCGATATCATCAAACTTAATCTCTTTCAATTTATCAAATCGACATTCAGGTTTATTCAACAACGCAAGAATATCCAAAGATTCACCCGGTGGGATTGCCACTGAATTTGATGGTGTAATACATGGCATATCAACTTCTTTTCTCAAGACATAATCAATATCAACTGCTGAAAAAAATGCACATGATTGAGGTACATCATTTATCCCCAACTTCTCACAAAATAATCCTCTTGTCCATAAATTACTTATTTGTAATGCCAATGCTGCACGATATTTATCCTCATTTTTAACCAAGAATCTGATTTCATCGTGAACACTTATACAAAATCTTGCCTGAATTTGATATTTTTCAATTAAGTAATTCATTGAAATTAATAATAAATGTAAATAATCAACACCTGAACTTTGAATAGCCCAATTGATTCTCGATGGTAAAAATGAATTAACGTTTAAATTCTGCTTCAATAATGCTGATGTGATCCCGGCTTTCAAAACTGGTGTCTTTGGAACATGTTCTTCTGCAATTGATTCTAATTTATTGAATAAAATTGATTCAGTACCTCCAAACCAAATTTTACGTTTCTCATTATATTGATCAATCATCATAAATCTTTCACCTTTAGTGGATTTATATAACTTCGATGCCAACACGTCACACTCTTCTTCTTTTAAATTTGGATTGAATCTTTTCAATAATTTGGAGGCAAATTTAACTCCAGCTCCATAAATTCGACCATAATTGAAAACTTTTGCATCATTTCTCGATATCCCTAAAATCTCTGCTGTTCTCGAGTGTAAATCCGTTCCTTCATTCTTGTTTCCTTCCAATGTCATCCATCCAATCGCTGTGCCTCCATGTGTCTTAAACATCGAGTCTCCCACCAATGAAGCAATCCATAATTCTTCAGAATCAACATCTGCTCCAATTAAACTATACCCATCAGGTGCAATGATCTTGGATTTTAGTTCTGATCCAATACGTGTTTTCTTAGCGTTTGATGCAGTTAGCCAAGTTTTCTCCACTGCGCGTCTTGTAATGGTACCCATGGGGATAATTTGTGGGATAATTAATGAAGTTTTAGGATCTTCCAATGATTTAACCACGAATTGTGATTTGATTCTTTCTCTTGCACTTATCCAATAACTACAACTTGCATTCATCTCTAAGGCTTTAATGGCGTATGGAGATGGTGAATTTAAAGTCCCCTTTTCATAATGTGACATGAATTCTTTTGCAAGTAAAATTGATGTTCTTTGATCTGTACCTTGACTGTTTGGTACTTTAAAATAAACATGAGTAACACCTTTTGGAGGTTTAAGTTTAGATTGATCTTTTGAAGATTTAGACTTTGATCTTGATGGTTTTTTTTTATTTAAAGTGATTTGATTTTTCTCATAAAAATCATTTGTTAATTCTTCAGATAATTTTGCTTTTTCCTCTTCTTTCAAAGCAGCTAGTTCTTCTTTCGTTAATTTTTTAACAGTTTCATTAAAATCTCCAATGAAAATATAATTTAAATCAATAAATTTCTCGAAATCTTTTATCTCGGCTTTAAAACACCAACCATAAGTATCATTCCAAAAAACTGGACAATCTTCCCAAGTTAATTTTAATAAAATCGGCACGATTCTTGCTCTTGTAGTTAATTTCAATGATTCAGTTGGTAAATCATAAATTTTTCTATACCATTCAGGGTACCCCAATAAAAACCGTTGTTTATTTGTAGGTTCTCCTTTTTTATTCAATCTTGGCGGTAGAACAGTCCAATCTAATTGACCATACCAAGGATCAGATAGTACAGATTCTGGATCTGTTTTGAATTGTTCTAATAAATCATTTGCTAATTCAACAAAAATTTTCAAAATACCTTCACGTTGATTTACGAATAAATTTTCAGCTGTGTTGATGTAGTCAAACCAAGTATCATTAGTTGGTAAAATACCTGAACTTAATAGTCTTTGAGCAGCAAACGAAACGGGATGAGGACATTTTTCTATGAAAATGGGGAAAACTTTCTTGAAAACTTTGAATGTAACTAGTACATCATTTGAACAATAATTCATTAATTTATTGAAATTATCAATAATTATTTGTGGATCTAATTCAGCAAAATAATCACGGTCTGTTTTATCGACTGTTATCCCACAGTAAAATTCCGCCACGTGGGCTAACCCGTTAATACTTGAAGTGTCAACCCATGGATCATCTTCAACAGTTTGTTCAATTTCATCAAGATTTGTATCTAAATTAACTTCAAAATCAGATTTCAATTTGTTATATTTGAGCCATTTAGGGCGTTGTTTGGAACATAGTCCGTTTGTCGCAGAGTGTAGTGATAATGTATCTAGGTAAAATGCATTAGTTGGATCTAATTGATATTCTTCCTTTATCCTTGCACGATCATAACCAATATTATGACCAATAATGACTTTTTTCTGTTTGACAGTGTTCATGGGTATTAAATGTTCTATTGAATCTGATTCTTTTGTTAAGTATGGAGAGCACCAACCATACCAAGCTTTAGTTGATAATGCTGTCGCAAGCACTGGATAAGATGAGATTTTGTATAAAACTTCAGTATCAAAAACCAAACCATCTTCCATTGGGTATTCAACTTTATACGGTGTTGAGCCATCATGCGGGTAGCAATACCAACCTGATTTGAAAATCCAATTGTCCCTAGCTGATGTTAATGTATCATCAGTGTCGAATTTTAGTAAACGATTCGTTGTGTCAATATAATTTTTGTTTGCATGTAGTGCAATCTTCTTGAAATGGTCATCCAAATTGTCTGCCACCAGATCTGGTACATCAAACGCAATAGGATCAGTGATGTTTGTGGTTTTACCAAATAAGTTGTGAGTTTTCAAGTAATCTTTAGACAAGTTTATTAGATCTGAATCATCATGTGAAGAATGCGAGCCATTTTGCGAGTCTCTTGGAGGAGCTGATGGGAACAGTTTTGCGTGTAGCTGGTTAGACAAGTACTGGATCCCTACTGGATTGACAAACGGTTTCTCAGGCGCAGTTGAACTATAGCGCTGTGCTTTGTTGACTATGGTGGCGACTCTTCTTCTTCGCAGCAGCAGCAGCATTTTGGGGCTCTTTTTTTGTGATGGTTTTTGGATATGTAATTAAATTTTAGCTGGATGATCAACTCTTCAGCAGCACATTCCCGCTGCGTTTGTTCTGTTCTGAAGCGCGCTGCTTGTTGTTCTGCTGGAGGTTGTGAAAGAAAGAAAGAAAGAAATGAAATGAAATGAAATAATTTTTTTTTAAAAATGTAAACAAAACAGCACAACTGTCGTGGAATTCTGAAACTTAAAAAAATGCGTGACGTTTATGCCGTTTTCAGGAGTTTTTTTATCTACAGAAAGAAACAACTTTAATTTTTGTTCAATTTGAAGCAGTTGATTGAAACAATTGAAGCAGCAGAACAATGTCCAAAGCACTCACAGACAACCAGGTACGTTGATCAATATGGACTTAGCATCCGATTAATACTAACCTTTTTTTTTGTTTTCCATTTAGGTGGCTGACGAGCTCAGAAAGATGGAATCCTTCATCATGAAGGAAGCACAAGAAAAAGCCAAAGAAATCAGAGTCAAAGCAGATGAAGAATACGAGATTGAAAAAGCAACCATTGTGCGTGCTGAAATCAGTGCTATTGACCAGCTACATGCCCAAAAATTGAAAAAAGCTTCACTGGCTCAACAAATCACCAAATCCACCATTGCCAATAAATCCAGATTGAAAGTGTTGGGTGCAAAAGCAAATGTTGTTGATGGGATTTTCCAATCTGCGGAAGCTGAATTGAAGAAAGTCAGTGCTGGTAAAAAAGCTTACAAGACTGTTCTTGCTGGCTTAATTGAAGAAGGTCTATTGACTTTGTTAGAACCAAAAGTCACTTTGAAAGTGCGTAAATCGGATTTAGCCATTGCCACTGAAGCTGTCGCGGAAGCTACTGCCAATTTTGAAAAGAAGGCCAAATTCCCTGTCGAAGTGTCTATCAATGAAGATGATTTCCTTAGTGAAGAATTAAGTGGAGGTGTTGTTATTGTTAATGGAACTGGTAAAATTGAAGTTAACAACACTTTGGAAGAACGTTTGAAACTGTTGTCTGAAAAGGCTTTGCCTGCTATCAGACTTAATGTTTTTGGTCCTTCTGCTTCAAGAAAGTTTTATGATTAAGACATTATAACAGTATTTAATTCAAAATAGATTTTATTGGAATTTTTTATTACAATTTTGTACCTTTTTTTTTGATCCTCGACTTATTTACACTATAGTACTTGATACTATACGATTCATATCTTTTTTCTCTTTGCTACTCTTTCTCTGTTTATCTCAATTTCCCGTAATTTCTACTCAAAATCTCAACTTTTGGTGCACTACATACATACATAGCGAAAGATACAAAAAAATTTGAAATTGGCCAGTATTATCGAAATAAACACTGAAATCACCACCACTGAGCCATCTCATCTCATCCTTCCTGAGAGAAACAATACCATGCGCATTCTCACCAGGACACTCATACCACGCGTGCTATGCAGTGTGAACAAAGTACCGCCTAAGAACCCAAGTCTTCTAAACACCAGAATCCTATCTAGAATAAGATCTTTGACAACAACTCACACACCAAGAGTCCCTAATTCAAATCCCAATAATATTCCACCAATCATATCACCAACTACACATTCTAAGACAGTACCATTAACAGCTCATAACTTACTTCCCGCAACACCACCAACTGAAGAAGAAATCTCACAACTTTTCTCTGAAATTCCATCTTCATCAACTTCGCCAAATGATTCATATATTAGTTGTACTATCCTTGATGATCATGGGAATGTCACCTCTGTGTCACAGAAATTTCCCAAGATGCAATTCTTACAACAACATGGTCTTTACCCTAGAGATTTAAGGAAAATTGATAGTTCTGCCATTGATATTATTCCATCAATTGTTATTAGAAAAAATTGTATCCTAGTGAATTTATTACATATAAAAGCGTTATTGGAATCTAATAAAGTGATTATATTTGACACTTCAAACACATCGGCAGCGTCACGATTGGGATTGTTCATTTATGATTTGGAATCAAAGTTGAAAATATCGAACTCAGGATGGGTTCAGAATTATGAACATAAAGCCCTGGAGTCAATCTTGATCAATGTTATGACTTGCCTAGAAACGGAATTACAAATGCATTTGAAAGTGTGTGGGAGAATATTGGCAGAGTTGGAAGATGAGATAGATAGAGATAAATTAAGAGACTTGTTAATTAAATCAAAAGCTTTAAGTACTTTTTACCAAAAGACACTATTGATTAGAAACGTTTTGGATGAATTGTTAGAGAATGATGATGATTTGCAATCGATGTATTTGACAATGACATCTCAAGTGGACAAGAAAGATGTTCATGATTTCGGGGAAATAGAGATGTTGTTGGAAGCTTATTATAAACAATGTGATGAATTTGTTCAGCAGAGTGAATCTTTACTGAGCGATATTAAAGCCACCGAGGAGATTGTTAATATCATCTTGGATGCGAATAGAAACTCGCTAATGTTGTTTGAATTGAAAGTCACTATTTATACATTGGGATTCACTATTGCAACGTTACTACCTGCGTTCTATGGAATGAATTTGAAAAATTTCATCGAGGAATCGAATTTCGGGTTTGCCAGTGTTGTTTTTGGATCAATCTTGATGTCGTTGTTAATCACTTCCGCTAATTTTAAAACTTTGCGTTCAGTACAGAAATTAACGTTAATGTCCCCTGAGGAATCAAGAAGAGCTGCATTAATCAAGAAAAGACAGTCGAGTCTGGCTAATAGTCGGTTTAATTTGTTCCAAAAAAAGGAGAGACTGGATCCAAAGGAGAGAGATGTTATTTGGAGATGGCTTGTGCATGAAAAGAAGTGATGTTAAGTTGTATAGTTGTAAATAGTAATAAAAAAATTCTTGCATTTCTTTCTTTATATGGGAAAACTGATACGAATTATCACGATAAAAAAATCAAAGATAAAAAAAATTACACAATTGGTGAAAATTTTCGTACTTTTAGTTCGTTCGAACAGTTGGAATTTGTTGCTTTGAAGTGGTTCAGAGTATTGGAATCGTACAAACAAGATATAAATTTATCACTGGGCTTTTTTCTGGGGGGCTTTCATTCATCATTTTTTCACCTAACAGACCAATTCAAAATTTTGAAAAGAAATTCAACTCTGATAATGGACACACTCAAAGGCAGTCAACCTTTCAATGCAAACGATGCAAGACTCATAGAAGTTGCATATACACTAAACAAAATTGATCATTTAATTAAATACACAAAAGCTTTACAGATAAGAACACGAAGTGTTAATGAAAACGATAAAAATGTGATTATGGTTGATTATATTGTGATGATTGCTGGTTCAATCATGAATATTCACCCGACATTACAGAGCCAATGGGATAAATTGAAGAAGTTAGAGAAATTGGAGAAAGTGGTTAAAGTGAACCCTGTTGTTAACACGAATTTGCTGAATTATGGAGATTTTGAACGAGAAGTTACTGATCAGTTGATTTTGAAAGATGTTTATGCTGATGTTGATACACATGAGATAACAGCTCAAATTATTGCATTATTGGAGAATGCTAAATTGATTTATCAGCATAAAGAAAATTTATTGACTAAAGAATTCCAAAATCAAGCATTATTAACCAATTTCCCTTCCATTTTCCAAGATTTGATACAATTCTATGAAATTGAATCAATAACCAAATTGTATCTTAGCGGAAAGCTGTCTTCCAAACAACAATTGAATGCAAGACTTAAAATCATCTCTACAATTTGTCAATTCATTAAAAAATCATATTCATTAATTGGGAATTACGTTAAATTATTAACCAATTATAAATTGAAACCAACAGATACCACTATTAGGCATTTCCCAATGTGGGACTATACACTACACAGAATATTCATGACATTGCTTCGTTTGAATGATTTATACCAAATCTTGAGAAGTATTGGGAATTTAGAATATTGTGGTAATTTCACGTATTTACAATCATCAAAATTGCTATACGAACAAGATAGATTAGTATCAGTGTTGAAAGATTGTGACTTACTGTTTAAGCAAGTTAAGAAAAATGAAATGATTGTGTCTGGGATTTTGAAATTTACTCATTCAAATGATGTGATCAATTTAAATAAACTAAAGATATTGGAGAATTTATCTGGTGTGATAAATGGGTACTCTGTTGTTAGTAAGATGTGTATTTGCTTGGAGCAGTTTATTTATGCGTGGGACGCTGCTGAGAAGGCGTTATTGCTAAAACAACGGAATACAATTTCAACTAATCAAAATAACGGAAATGGTATTAGGAAATCAGTGTCAATGTCTGCATTGAAATCACCAGAATTAAAGAAGTTTGAATTGATCACCATTGAGAAACATAAGAAAGAACAAGAAGTTGCAGCTAAATTACAAAAGGAAAGAGAACAAAAAGCCATGGAGGAAAGATTGGTTAAATTGGAGAAAGAGAAGAAACAATCACTAATTGATGAGGAATCAACAAAACGTAGAATTGAAGAACGTGAATTGAAATTGAGAAATGAACTGAGTAATGGTACTAATGCAAGATCAAGATCGAATTCAAATAGTTCTATGTCATCAACAAATTCGTTGAATTCTCTGAGCTCGTTAAGATTAGGGGATTCTGAGTCACCTCAATTGAGTAGGAATGGGTCTTTAGTTAGACGTGGATCTGTCTTGATGGATAGATCAAGTCCTGCATTTGATATCAGAGCACACATGAAAAGAACTACAGCAGGTACTACTCCTAGTAATACTCCTAGTATTACTGCTAATGCCACACCAACAAGAAGAAGATCACAATCATTGCAACAGGAAGAAAGTGCTAAAAAAGGTGCCATAATAGCTGCTGCTGCAATGAATGCATCTAAATTAATACATGAACGTCATTCTTCATTGAAAACCAAGACTGAGCTGGAGAAACAAAAACAGTTGTCTCAAAGACAGTATCAACAGAATTTTTATAATAATTACACTAGGAAAAAACCATCATCATCAGCATCTTCATTTACTTCAGCAAGTATCCCAGAGGAACCTACTGCTACACCTACACCACCAAAACTGAAGATAAGTATTCCAGATGTCCCAATCAAGTCAGTTATTAAATCACCATCACCAATCAAATTAAAATCTCCATTGAAGACAGATACAACAATAAATGAAGAAATTACAGTGACAATGGAATCATTAGAACCCTTGCCACCAGGTAAGAAAATGGTCAGATTCACTGGAGTTCCAGCATATACAGCAGAAGAAGATTCATCATCCAAAGGCAAGAAAAATGGATGGAATTCAAAACCAAAAGAAACGTTCCATAACTTGAAGAACGTTGAAATTGATTTCAAGACTGGGGAAAGATTGGTGTCACAGATGGGTAGGAGCAAATGGAAATTGAATCATCGATTGAAGTAGTCTTTATGTAATACACAACATCATACATACATAGTGAAGAATTTTTATTGTAGTGCGGTCCATTGACGCATAATTTCACCGGGACGATATCCAAGCATCATGAGTTGAAATTTTGTATATAAAAGTCGATTAAAGCAACTTTCCCTTTCTCTCTTTCATACCTCAATTGATCAACAGAGGAAATCATGTCCACATTCATCACTTCAATCAAGGTTTCAAACAACGAAGCAGTTGTTATCCCAGACTCTGCGAGTGTCAGTTACTCACAATTAGCAGATATTACTGGTCATTTACAATATGTTTTCCACCACCCAAAATCACCATTATTTGATAGTGGTAAACAAAGTTCCATAGCCATCTCATTACCAAACAACTTGGAACTGGTGAGTTGGTTCTTAGGTATCACCAATGCAAGAAGAATTGCAGCACCTTTGAATCCAAATTATAAGAAAGATGAGTTTGATTTTTATTTTGGGGATTTGAAAGCTAAAGCTGTTGTTGTTCCAAGGGGAACTAAAGCTGGTAATGGTGCTGTGGTACAAAGTGCAAAAGACCATGGTGTTTTGATTATTGAAACATGGTGGAACCCACAAAGACAAACCGTGGAATTTGAAGTTTTCAATCATGATGATTCAAACAACACACCAATTTTCCAATCTTCTAGCCTAGCTGTCTTTAAGAACACTTCACCAAAATTCCCAGGTACTGCGCAACCAGATGAAATTGCTATGATTTTACATACTAGTGGTACCACTGGTCGTCCCAAAACTGTGCCATTAACCCATGCAAATATTTCAAGATCAATGTCGAACATTTCAAACACTTATAAATTAACTTCTAGTGATCGTTCCTACATTGTGATGCCATTATTTCACGTTCACGGACTAATTGGTGCATTGTTATCAACTTTCTCAACACAAGGTTGTGCCATTATCCCAATTAAATTCAGTGCCTCTAAATTTTGGCAAGATTTTATCAAATACGGGGCAAATTGGTATAGTGCAGTGCCAACTATTCATTTAATCATGTTGAATTCCAAATTACCAACCAACTTACCAAAAATTAGATTCATTAGATCATGTTCCGCAGCGTTGGCACCAGCTACGTTTCATAAATTAGAAGCTACGTTTAATGCCCCAGTTTTAGAAGCATATGCGATGACAGAGGCATCACATCAAATGACTTCTAATAATTTACCTCCAGGAATGAGAAAACCAGGGACTGTTGGTCAAGGTCAGGGAGTTGAAGTTGTTATTTTGGATGATGATGGGAATATATTGCCACAGGGTAAAATTGGTGAAGTTTCCATACGTGGATCTAATGTTACTAAAGGGTATGCGAATAACGCTAAGGCGAATGCGGAGGCCTTTACAAATGGGTATTTTAGAACTGGCGATCAAGGGTTTTTCGACTCGGATGGGTTTTTGAATTTAACTGGACGTTTGAAAGAGTTGATTAATAGAGGTGGTGAAAAAATTAGTCCAATTGAATTAGATGGTGTCTTATTGGGACATCCAAGTGTTAAAGAAGCCGTTGCGTTTGGGGTTCCAGATGAGAAGTATGGACAAGTTGTTAACGCTGCGATTGTTTTGAAAGAAGGTTGTAAATTAGATGAAGCAGAGATTCGTGGGTTTTTGAAAGATAAAATTGCAAGTTTTAAGATGCCAGATAAGTTTTATTTTGTTGAACAATTACCAAAGACTGCTACTGGGAAGATTCAAAGAAGAGTTATTGCTCAAGTGTTTGCATCTAAATCTAAGCTGTAATTCTACTACTACTACTACTACTAAGTTTGTTGTATCAGATTTACTTTATATTATAACTATTTTAAAATTTTAAAAGAATATATTTTATGTGTGTTGACTATTCAAACTGTAGCTGGTGTAAGAGAGAGCACTTATAAAGATAAGACTTTTCTTGCAGCTCTTAAGATAGTTTCTGGGTCTGGGAATGCGAAGTCTTCTAATTCTTTAGCATAAGGAGTTGGGACTTCAGCACCAGTGACTCTCTCGACAGGAGCATCCAAATAGTCAAAAGCTTCACTTTCCATAATTTGAGCAACGATTTCAGAACCAACACCAAAAGCAGGGAATCCTGATTCAACGGTGATTAAATGACCAGTTTTTTTAACACTCTCAACGATGGTTGGAACATCAAGAGGTTTAATTGAACGTAAATTAATAACTTCAGCAGAAACACCGTATTGATTTTTCAAAGTTTCCGCAGTGGCTAATGCGTACTCGACGTTTTTAGTATGAGTGACAATTGAGATATCAGAACCTTCTAATTCAATTTTGGCTTTACCGAATGGTAAAACGAAATCATGACCAAGAGCTTCTTCAGAAATTTCAAAAGATTGATTATATAAGATTTCATTTTCCAAGATGACGACAGGGTTTGGGTCTCTAATGGCGGCTTTAACTAAACCTCTATAATCCTCTGCGGAGTATGGTGACACAACTTTCAAACCTGGGATGGAACCATACCAAGCGGAATAATCTTGAGAATGTTGAGCCGCGACACCAGCAGCAGCACCATTTGGACCTCTAAAAGTGATATTACAAGGTTGTAACCCACCAGACATGTAATAAGTCTTAGCCGCGGAGTTGATGATATGATCAATTGATTGCATAGCGAAATTGAAAGTCATGAACTCGACAACTGGTTTCAAACCAGCTAACGCAGCACCAGTGGCGAGCCCAGTGAACCCCATTTCAGTGATTGGAGTATCAACGATTCTTTGTTCACCGAATCTGTCTAATAGTCCTCTGGTGATTTTGTACGCACCGTTATATTGGGCGACTTCTTCACCGATGATGAAGACGTCTTTGTCTCTATCTAGTTCTTCAGCTAGGGCCGAGTTGATTGCATCTCTGACGGTGATTTTGGTTGGGCCTGCTGTAGTGGCAGCAGTTGATTGCAGTCTTGCGAAGGCTCTGAGAGGAGTGACCAAGTGTTGTCTGAGCATTGTTCTGGTGGTTCTTCTTGTTCTGTTCTTGTAGGTGGTGGAGAGAAAGAGTTGTTTGGAGATTGAAATTTCTGTAGTTTTTACATGGGAAAGAAAACGGGAAAATTTCGTGGGTGGATTTTATTGTATTTTATTTCATTTTATTTAGAAGAGAGAAGAAAGAAGAGAGAAGAAAGAAGAATAAAGAGTGGATTATTCGTCAAGCAGAGTGTGGTACTATCCTTCTGTGTAGTATCAGTGTCACTAGAACTACTTCTTGTAGTATCATAGCACTAGTTAGACACAGATGAAGATGAAGATGAAGATGAGATCTTAAATCCATCAACTGATGAGTTTCAGTGGTGCAGAGTTAGGTAAGCACTTAGGCTAGCCGTTGGTTAATTAAGTTCTACTTATACCTGTATAATTAGTTAATTATGGTATGTATCTATAGTCTATCATGATACTAGTGTGGTGGTAGTAATATCAATATAATAATGTATTATTGGTTACTAGCATAGTTCTATAGACCTTACACACTAGTGATTTATAAACCAGCTATACACAGCATGCGCCACTCAACTACCACCACACCAGCCACAACTCTCTATCATAATTTCTCCATGTTTTTATAAATATGTAAGCTAAGATGAATACTTGTCAATATCACCTCTAATTATATATTAATTAATTAAATATGAAGTAGCAGCCATGTCAGAACACATAGAACTCAAACCACTGCACAACAGGAAGTCCACGTCTGCGATACACTCACCACTCAACCAGCCGTCCATTATTTCAGACACTCTGGACATCGCACCCGATCAGCTACTATCTACATCTCTCAATAACTCAACAACAACATCAACAACATCATCAACAACATCATCAATTCTCACGCAGCAGGATAAACCTCAGTTCTACTTGTTAATCCTACTATATTTACTCCAAGGTATCCCCATCGGACTAGCATTTGGCTCAATTCCCTTCCTACTAAAATCCAAACTATCATACACTCAGGTTGGAATTTTTTCATTAGCTTCATACCCTTACTCTTTAAAATTACTCTGGTCCCCCATAGTTGATGCCATCTATAACTCCAAGCTAGGAAGAAGAAAATCTTGGATCATCCCAATTCAACTGATCTCTGGGATCACATTAATATCATTAAGTTCATCAATTCAACAGTTATTAGAAAACCCAAATGATAACCTGAATTCAATCACATTCACTTTTTTCCTACTAATATTCTTCTGTGCTACACAAGATATCGCAGTGGATGGGTGGGCTTTAACCATCTTGTCGCCACAATCATTAAGCTACGCATCCACCGCGCAAACTATTGGATTAAACACTGGTTATTTTTTATCATTCACTGTCTTTTTAGCACTGAACTCTCCAGATTTTGCTAACAAATATATCAGATCTTCACCTCTCAACTACGGTTTAATTTCAATTAATGGATACTTGAAATTTTGGGGCGTCGTGTACATCGCAGTGACAATATTGTTATACCTTTTCTCTAATGAAATCCCTCCACATTTACGCAAAATTAATCATAACACTATAAACACAAACACTTCATTAACCACGACATCGTCAAAGTCTAAATGGTCTTCATTGAAACAAGTCTATCATTCAATGTTTCAAGTGTTGAAATTAAACTCAGTGCAATCTTTCATATTAATTCACCTGATTTCCAAAATTGGATTCCAAGTTAATGAATCTGCCACTAACTTGAAATTATTAGAGAAAGGTTTCCCCAGAGAGGATTTATCAATCACCGTGCTAATTGATTTCCCATTTGAAATCATATTTGGTTATTATGTGGCAAAATATTCATCCGGTTCAAACTCTTTAAGACCATGGTTGATTGGGTTTTTAGGTCGTTTATTCGCGGCATTGTTAGCACAACTCGTCGTTTATTGTTTCCCTGCAAATGGTCATATCTCTAAAACTTACTTCTTATTCGTGATATTACAACATTTATTAGGTTCATTTATGTCAACTATTCAATTTGTTTCAATTAATTCATTTCATACTCAAATTTCAGATCCTGCAATAGGTGGGACGTATATGACCACATTAAACACCGTGTCCAACTTGGGTGGACAATGGCCACGATTGATTGTGTTGAAGATGATTGATTGGCAAACTGTTTTTAAATGTGTTCCATCAACGTCTTCCTCCTCAGCGGGTTTTAAGATTAAGAATGAACTGTTTTGTAATAATGATGAGGATAAGAGAATTTGTGAATTGGGTAATGGTGTTTGTCAGATAGTGAAAGATGGGTTTTATTCGACTAATTTGTTCTGTGTTGGATTGAGTTTGTTCTTGTTTTTTTGGTTTATTATGCCAAAAGTTTTGATTTTACAGAAATTACCTTTAAGTCAATGGAGAGTTAAAGATGTATAGACATGTATTCATTATTATATTCATTAATTAATTATTATTTCTCTTTCTTTGTGCTACTGCTGCTTCTCCATGATCTTGGAACTAAATAAACAACTAATCCAAGCATCCCAAAAAATAATCCACTTAATTTCTCCATCGCGGTATGGAAATTTATACTGGTAATTACCAACATCCATATCCATATCATTGACAAGAGAATTGTTAATATGATGGAGTTACCAACTACCAGTTTCAACCCATGCCAACACTTCCCACTTCTCGATTTGGTTCTATCATAATAAACCTCTTTCTTAAACTGCTCGAGCCAATTATCAACAATCTCACTAAATTCAACATACTCCACTATTTCAAACCACAACATAATTAAACTCAACGTTATCAAGAAAACATGCCCACTTGGATCATGTCCCATCACCCAATTCCCGTGTAATCTCCTACATTGAAAACTTCCCACAATCATACTTCCCTCGTCAGTACACACAATATTCTCACAAGTCCCACCTGTCCATAAGAAAATTCTATCCATCAAGGGTAATCCAAAACACCATTGCGTGAACACGTACCAATACACCGTGACAACACCTACCCTTAATAATTTGAAAAGTGTGAAATTATATTGAACTAGGAAATATGTGTTTAGTAACAGTGTCCAAAACCAACCTTTCTTGATAAACCATTGATTTATGACATTTGATTTCGAGGTGAAATAGTTTGGTTCTTGTGGTGGTGATATTGTTCCTAGTATCACGACTGCAGTGATTGCTATAACGAGCGTGATTTCTAATGAATGGAGTTTGAAGTTCATTCTTTGGTGTGTTCAATTGTGATGTGTCTAAGATTGAATTTTGCTTTTTTGTTCATAAAAAATTGTCACTTTTTGATATTGAATTGTTGAAGTGAGACAGAAGAGGATGAGTGAAGACCTGCCGACTCGTTGGGAGGTGGAACTAGAAGTAATTATGTGATGAATCAATTGCTAAAACCACGCAGAGAACACAGACTAACTCTAGAGAAAAAGTTTGTACAATCATTAGCAAACATCAACTATTTAAACTACCTTGCGCAAAATTCATACCTAAATCAACCAGAATTCTTAGCATACTTAGAGTATTTGGAGTATTGGAGACAACCACAGTACGCTAAATACCTAGTATACCCTAATTGTCTTCATATCCTAACATTATTAAAATCACAGAAATTTAGAGATGAAATTACTAAATTGGATGTTGTTGGTGTTATCAAGAATGATATGGTATTGAGATGGATGGAACCGCAGACCACATTTGCTGCGAGTCCGTTGAAGTAAGGGAATTAGTTGACTACGTATATATAAAAAATAGAATAGAAAAATTAAAGAGAAATGATAATGAAACAGTGTACGATGATTTTATAGAGTTATAGTAGAACAACAATAAAATAATAATAACACAGTAGAATAAAATAAATCAGCATTGCTAAGAAGACATTAGTCAGTAGATGAAGAACATCAAAAAGTAAAACAAAATAAAACAAAGCAAATCAAAGCAAAATCAAAGGAAAATCAATTCATGTATGTAAAAAAAGCAGGTTACTCTTGCAACACAGCTCTTTCCTCCTCACTTAGGCTCACATCAACACCATCTTTAATCAACTCTAAACATCTTAGCAATTTCTTAGACTCGGTTTGTAAATAAACATCTCTTGGATCATTGGGTATCACTAATGATGGATATGATTCGTTTAACTTGGTGATCACACCAACTAATTCCGATATCTTGTTTGTTACAAAATAAAGTGTGTCATGGAACGGTTGAATGTTTTTAAAATCTGATGTTGATAGACTGTTTGATATTAATTTTTTATAAATTTGGAATAATTGCTGTAATTTGGATAGATATAATAATTTAAACTTAATCCAATGTTGTAGTTTTATCTGTTGCTTAATTGAAATAATCATCTCACTTATCTTTGTATCTAAGGTTTCATTTTGTTGCTTTGAGTCTCCATTGAAACTGATATTTTCATGATGTTTCAATTGAATATACCCTTCTAACTCAGTGGGCACCATAAATATATTTCTGAAGCAATAAAGTTCAAATTTATCAAAATTCTTATCCACCGAGTTCTCAAGCAACGTCTCAAATTTCGCAGTGCCCAATTCAACTTCTTCTGTTGGGATATCTGTGGATCTAAGATACTCTTCCACCGCAGTGGTGCATTGGTACATTATCTCGTTGACTGCGTTGATCACATCGTCTATCACTGCAATCGGCGCGTATTCCAAATGTTCCACTAGCAACTCGTTCATCTCTTCTTTCTGTCTTCTTTGATATTCAATTCAATTCAGAATGTAAACAAAACAAATAATTTTTTTTTTTTATTTTCCAATAATCAAAACTTTTCAATTGTGAAAGAACACTGAAAGAAGAGACCAAAAGATGCGTCGATTTCATTCTTGCCCAGTGCTCAGCAAACCCAAAAAATTCTCCACTGACCCAAATTTCCCTTTAAAATGTGGTCTTGAAATCCATACCCAATTAAACACACCAACAAAACTTTTCTCCAATGCAAACACTTCATTCTTATCAACTCCAAACACTAAAACTTCATATTTCGACTTAGCACTTCCTGGCACACAACCACAACTGAACCACACAGCGTTATTATACGCCTTGAAAGCATGTAAAGCCTTGAAATCACAAATCAACAATATTTCGAAATTCGATAGGAAGCATTATTTTTATGGTGATCAACCTTTGGGTTATCAAATAACGCAGCATTATGAACCTATTGGTCATGGTGGTGAACTGATGTTGTACGCGGTGGATGGTGTTGCCAAAGACACGAGGATTAGAATTGAACAGTTGCAGATTGAACAAGACACTGCGAGATCGAATTATTTTAATAATGAAACTAAGATTGATTTTAATAGAGCTGGTTTCCCCTTGATTGAAATGGTTACTAAACCTGATTTTAGTAGTGTTGATGAAGTTCGTATATTCATTAAGAAATATCAGAATTTGGTACGTTGGTTAGGAATTTGTAATGGTGACTTAGAGACTGGTGCGATTAGAATTGATGTTAATGTTTCAATTGGTGGGTTTGATAGAGTCGAATTGAAAAATTTAAGTACCACTAGTGCCGTGACGAGTGCCATTGAATATGAATATAAGAGGCAATTGTCACTCGCGGTGAGTGGGCATGCGGGTGAGATTGTTCAAGAGACTAGAGGTTGGGATGGTTCTAAAACTACAAGGTTAAGAAGTAAAGAAGGTGCTATTGATTATAGGTATATGCCAGATCCTGAATTACCTGTTGTTAAATTAGCGAGTGGAATGAGTGATGAAATTGAATTGCCTGAATTACCTGATATCAAATTACAGAAATTATTATCATCACCATATGAATTAAGTTTAAAAGATGCAAATATCTTGATTTATGATTTATCGTTATTAGATTATTATGATAAGTTGTTTGAATACTGTTGTCAATTGCAGGTAAAGAATTTGAAATTACCAGGTAATTGGTTAATTCATGAACTGTTGGGGAATTTCAATAACATTTTGAAAATTAGGTTCAATGATAAATTAATCCCATTTCAGAAATTAGGTGAATTAATTCAATCAATTGACAATGGATCAATTTCAAATTCAAGTGGGAAACTGATTTTGAATCATTTGATTAATACACCTGAAGATTTAGATACACCAGTGGAGCAATTGATTGATGAATTTGATTTAAGGTTTATTAATGCCGAGAATGCTGATCTGACGAGGATTGATGCTAAATGTTTAGAGATTATGGGCAAATTTCAAAGAAATGTTGATAGTTTAACACCAATTGAAAGGAAAGTTCAATTCTTGGTTGGGAAAGGAATGAGGGAGTTTAATGGTAGAATTGATTCGAATCTATTGAAATCTAGATTTCAAGAGGTCTTACAAGTGAAAACATGATTATGATACAACGATGTATATAGATTATTAATAATGTAATAGAACAGTAATGATGAATTTAATCAGAATCAGAACCTGAATCTGAATCTGAACTTGAATCTTCTTGAACAATTTCTTCAGATAATTGTGATTTTTGTGATTTTGCATTAGTAGTGGTGGTGTTAATTGGTGATTCAGTATTGGCTTTAGTGGCATTAGATGTAATAGCAGGAGTAGTTGATTCTAACTCATCTGAAGAATCTGAATCTGAACTTGAAGAGTTATCATCATCATCATCAGAATCATCATGCTTGTTATAACTTATTAATTCATCTGCATTATTTGAAGTTGTTGTTAATGAATCTAAATCATCAAATTTGATTTTTTTATTTAATTTCAATTCAGAGTTTGGTACAACTGGTTTATCTTGATCTTCTGAACCTGGTTGAATTAAAGATCCATCAATGGAAATAACAAGACCATTATTTCTAACTTTTTTAACATGAAATTTAATTTTCCCTTGAATTAAGTTCCCATTATTATCTGACCAAGAACCTAAAGATTGTGTCTTTGATTTCACGGTTTGATCTTGTTTATTATTAATATTAGTAGTAGTAGTAGTGGTAGAATCTTCCTCGACATCTTCCATTTCAAAATCATCTATTTGATTTGGAACAAATTCCCAAGTTGATGGGATGAAGTTTTTCTTAATAACAGCGTTAAAAGTATCAAGAATCAATAAACCGATGTGAGTTGGAGATTGAATATAGATATTACCTTCCAAAACATCACCTATTATAGGTTTCCATATAAGTAATTCCACGGTACACCATAAAAATGCAAAAGGATGATGAGCATTTAATTTTGCAATGACCAAACTCCCATCTTCCTCAGACAAGTATTCTGGAGAGATTTCAATGTTTGAATATGCGATAACAACACCATTAGCAGGCGCAAAATTTTTCAATAACATGTTGTCTAAATGTTGAGATTTGATACCTTCTATTGGGTTGCTTGTGTAAATGGGAGCGATGGATAAGTATAAAGATGTTTTGTATGAGTGGAAACATTGTGAGATACCTTCTTCGTTCTTAGGGTTGGCCGAAGGTAGTGGGGTCATTAATGCAGCTCTTCTGCGTTTGTTGATGGTACCTGAGTCGTTGTAAGTACGTTTCATCTTTGCTTCTTCTTGGCTGTTATTCTTTCTGTGTTTTTTATTTTTTCTTTGTCTATGAATTTCTATATCTGAGTAGCTAATTTAGGAGAGGAAGTAGCTGCAACTGAATCTGTTGAGAATGCAAACTGAAGATCAAGTTGAGTTAGAATTTCAAGAAAGCTGTTTCTTCGTATTGGGAAAAAAAAATTATTTTTTTTTTGTGAATTTTAAAAAATTTTCGATGAGTTCACGTGACTTTGAGGTTGAGCTCAGATTATAAAGAGGTTTGGTAGTAGATTTTTTGGTGGTTGTTTAGTACTAGATATTTAAGTGTGGAGTAGTGTACTAGCTGCTGTGTAGCTGTTTTCATAGAGACAATTATAAGCTGGTGATGATTCGAGTGATTTTTAGTGAAGATCTCAGTAGATAATGCGCCACATCTTTAAAATTAATATTAATATTACAATTATTATATTACGTATTAAATATAATAATTTGATATATTGTGGCTAATTATCATGATTCTGTGAATAACCTTTTTTTGAATGGTGTTAACAAAACTTATAAAAACTGATTTTCCAAAATTGGAATAAGACGTATCTGATAGGCCTACAATGAATGAGCAACTGATAGCATTACTGTGCATTATTATCATAAGTTTTTACACCAGTTTAATATAGTCAATACTCAGTGAATTATAACTGTTCAACTATATGTAGTATTAATTCCGGGTAATGTTGATATTGGAATTAAACCACTTTTTTTTTATATAGAAGAAGAAGAGACACAAAATATTCAGACACCACTAAGTTGCAACGATGAGTCTAGTGCCGTACCATCCAGAAGACTACCACGTCTTGGTGTATGTCCAATATACTTATATACCAGTCATTAAAAACTGATCTCACCACTAACAACTACCCAGCAACAACAACAATGCTTTGGTGCTACATAACAACATCACAAATCAAATATCTCTGATTGAAACTGCGGCCGATAAGTCGAACTCGACAATTAATCATGACACTCAGCTGAAACATAATACAGGATACTGCCCTCATTGTGGTAACTACATCAACAACTTCACAAACACAAGAAACTATTTCCATTCCAATTATTTCAAACTATTGAGCAACAACAACACTAATGACTTAAATGACACTGATCTAAATATCTTCACTCAAGGTTATTTCAACAGATTCTTCACCCAATTATCATTATTAGGACGTGGCGCCAGTTCAACTGTTTATAAAGTCCAACATTCATTAAATGGAATCCCTTTAGGGATATTCGCATTAAAGAAAATATCCATAGATTCTGACCTTAAGCTACTAAAAAAAGTCTTGAATGAGGTTTCATTATTATGTTCAATCACTAATAACAACGATCATTTGGTTAATTATAATCATGTCTGGCTTGAAATTGATTCGATTAATGAATTTTCCCCCAAGACTCCAATTGCATTTATCTTGCAACAATATTGTTCTGGTGGGAATTTGGAAAATTTTATAAACATCTTAAACGACCCCAAAAATTTATTATACTTGGATCCAACTAAAACTAAGAAACTAAGGTTAAAGGATAAAAAAACTATTTTAAATTTACAAAGCAGATATTTAACTAATAATGAAATTTTAATCATTTTACAGAATTTATTAATCGGTTTAAACCAATTACACAACAACCATATAATCCATAGAGATTTAAAACCTTCTAATTGTTTATTAACTCACCCATACTTCACATTCCAAAATTTCCAGAATTTAATCACACCAAACGTACAAAATTTACCAAAATTTTTAATTGGAGATTTTGGTGAATCTCAAATCGAAGGGAATTTAAGAAACGGTACTGGTGCCACAGGGACGTTGGAATTCACTGCCCCTGAATTAATTCAATCTTTGCAAAATCAATTTAATGTGAAAACAGATATGTATTCAATGGGACTTATTTTATATTTCATTTGTTTTAATAAATTACCTGATGATATTGATCATTTGGTTAATTTGAGAAATGATTTGAATGATGGGATTTTCCAAATTGTTTTGAATTTGTTGTCAAGGGATCCCGATCATAGGATGGATACTGATGAAGTATTGGAACTTTTAAATCATTTGGGAGGTATCAATGATAATAAATTGGATGAATTGGATGAATTGAATGAGATAAATGAAATAAATGAAATAGATGAGATAAGCGAACTTAATGATATAGATGAATTGAGTGATATAAATGAGAATCAATTGAATAATGATAAACCAAATATGATGAAATTAAAACCATTGATAGATTATATGATCATTTTCCTAGTTGGGTACACTATTGGTCACACAGTGAATTACTACCTTTTAATAATAATCATCCTATTGGTGATAGCAAAGTATATAATTTAACAATTGCAATTACCATAACTTAGATAGCTTGTTGTATTTTTTTTATTTAAGTCAATTATCCCATTGGAGACCAATTCATCATCATTTTTGAACATCTCTAGGGGAACATCCTCCGCTATATTCTTAAACAGCTCAGTGATCCCATCTCCATTCTTAGCACTAACTTCAAAATACTCTATCTTCAAATCATCACATAATTTCTTAATTTCAAATTCATCAACCAAATTAAAATTCCCATTCTTCAAATCCACCTTATTTCCAACCAATTTAATAACTATATCATCACAGTTCTGTAAACTTAATTCATTAATCCATGCCTCTGCTTTCTCAAAACTATACGAGTCAGTTATATCAAATACAACTAGCGCGAAATGTGCATTTCTATAATACATTGGTGCAAGTGATTTATATCGTTCTTGTCCTGCACTATCCCAAATTTCAAACTTCACTAGAGACTCGGTGTCTAAAGGCACGGTTTTAGTTATGAATGCTGCTCCAATCGTGGATTCTTTAAACTCATCAAACGAGTTTTTAACAAATCTTTGAACAATTGATGACTTAGAGAAAAAAAAAAAAGTTAGTTGTTGAATAAACACTCATGATGTAATATCTATTTATGATACTTTTCCCACTGCTGAGTCTCCTAAAAGCACGAGTTTGATGGCAGCTGTCTTCATATTTCTTCTTCTTTTATTTATTTTTTTGTATCTCTTTATCTTTTAATTGAAATTTATTTATTTATCAGTAGGCAAAATTTCAATCCTTGTTTTACATTTTATTTTATTTTATTTTATCAAAATGGATTCAAAATTCATTAGTTTACAACCAGGCAGAGCAGCAGCTCAGTTCAGTAAGATTTAAAATTTTTTCACTTAACTGATAATAACCCTTTTTTTCCCCCTTCAAGAGCTCGGTTCTTCATTATACAAAACATTACACTTCTTATCAACAACAAAAATCATCTTGAAATTCGATATAAATAATCTATACAACGGACCAATATCAGTGACTGTTCCATCTCATCACATCGTGCTGAAATTCCTACCTTCTTCACAACGCTTAAACACAATTGAAATTTATGATGTTGGGAATTTACCACAGAAATTGAAGTACAATAATAACATTGTGAATTCTTTGTATTTAAATGATATAATTTATAATTCGTTTGGCCCTACACTCCCAGTTTACCAGAAGAATGGGTTTAAATGTTTATCCTACCCTGGTTTAGAGTTTGCGTTTAATGCTAAAACTGAACAATGTGAATGGATTGGAATATTTAATAATAATAGTGAAGAGAAGGAGGAGGAGGCGAGTTTAGTTGATGAGTTTGCGATATCTGGAGTTTATTATCATGATGGCTCAATTACACTTAAATTGTGTTGTCAAGAAGATGGGATTGAGCAGCTAGATATTAAAATTGGTGAAACTAATCAACAGTTAGTGTTAAATGTCCTAGGTCCTCCAAATGGTATATTCATGAAGAAAGATTTCAGATTGAACATCCATGACTCTAAACACAGTGCACCAACAACAGAACAGTTGTTGTTTCATAATTATTTTGAACTGGGTGTTGATGTGGTTTATGATATTAGTGATAGACATGGCCCTGTTGTGAAGAAATTGATTGTTCATAATAATTCACCAAATTCGTTGATGTTTCAGAAATATAATAAATGTTTGTTTTATTTGAACGATAATCAGTTGAGTGTGATGCCCGAGAAGGAAGAGTTAGGTGAACTAGGGTTAGGTGAATTATTGAATGAAGTTGTGGAGATAAATAGGAATTTGGTTTTCAAGAGTTTGGAGGATTCTATTGAAGATATTGGGTATATTGCTAGTAATAATAATGATGATAATGATAATGATAATGATAATGAGAGTATGGTACAAAATGAATGGGGCCAATGTGAAGTTTATGCTTTTAAAAGAATAATATTTGAAGTTTTAACTACGAATCGTGAAATCAATTCTTTGACTTTATACTGAATTTGAAAAAAAAAAAAAACAATTTGCATCCATCATCAATCGTAAAACATCCTTTTATTCTATTAATATTATAATTGTCACACACATATATATATATATGTAACGCTCAGTAAACGTATTTCCCCTTTTCCCAAATCTCATCTTGAATAAAACTAACCAAGATCTTCGAACCAGTTTGCAGCAAAGGATGTCCACCAACAATCCTCAAAAACTTCTCTAGCGCGGCACGTCTGTTTTCAATCACATCGTCATTGAATCTATTGGTGAATATCTTCCCAGGTAATTGAGGTATAACAACTTTACTATTTTCATATTCTAGCATCGATCTGAAGGCTTCAAAATCCGAGTATCGACGACGCACCGAGCTTTGCTTCAGTCTGAAACTGGGCAAATTGGTTCGACACACCACTTCGTAATCAGTGTACATTGAACGTCCATAACCATGAGTTCTTGGATTCCTAACTTCAATTTCAAGGAAATTTTCTGGTTCTCCGTATAATTCGTCAAATGTTTGGTTTTTAATCGCTGTTTTTGGGTGTGATTCGTCTGCCGGTTGCAGTGACTCTGTGATTTCTGTGTCGAATGATTTGAAGATTCGTGACATTCTGATGATTTATGTATCAACAATCAATGTTGGGAGGTTTTAAGACCTGATTTTTCTCCATAAAGGTGAAAAAAAAAAAATTGTAAAATAAGATGGAGGAAAAGAAGAATTTGATCAATTTTGAGCAGCTTGTTTCAGTTCATTGAATCACCAGAAGAAAGAACCAAAGAGGGCAAAGATGAACGACAGTTTTTCCAGGTTTAGCGGGTCATTTTTAAACGAAGAACCAGCGATCATTTTAGAGCAGGATCCACCTCAGGACTTGAATCATAATTTACAATACAACAACAATGGCAATGACAATGACAATGACGCAGAGAAAGCGGATGTCGAGGTTGGTGATGCGAAAGTGGTGGATGATGATATACAGCATGATAGTCATATTCAAAATCAGAATAGTATGGACGATGTTGTGGATGTTATTGACGAGGAAGAACAAGTTATGGAAGACAGTGCTTTTAGTAATGTTGGCCAGGGACTAACGGGGGCGTATAAGAACATGATGATGGCGTACTGGCAAGAAACTATCAACTCGATAGAACACGATGAACATGATTTCAAGAACCATCAATTGCCATTAGCAAGAATTAAAAAAGTTATGAAGACAGACGAGGAAGTTAGAATGATAAGCGCAGAAGCACCTATTTTGTTTGCTAAAGGATGTGATATTTTCATCACTGAATTGACCATGAGAGCTTGGATCCACGCAGAAGAGAATAAAAGAAGAACTTTACAAAGAAGTGATATAGCAGCAGCATTACAGAAATCAGATATGTTTGATTTCCTTATTGATATTGTGCCTAGAGAAGAGGAACCAAGACCTAAGAAGCATTCTAAACAGGATACTCCTGCTACTACTAGTAATAACAACAATAATAACATACAGTATATGGATCATTTGAACCAGCAGCATTTTGGTAATACTCCACAACAGCAGCCGTCACAAACACCCCAACCACCACAAACACAACAGCAGCAGCAGCAGCAGCAGCAGCAGGATACTGCTACACCAGCAGAGTTCCATCAATACAGTGATTTGAATGTCTATGACAACAGATATTAACTCACATATTTTCACTTCCATTTTACGTTACTTCTAAATACTAATAATTTCATGTTTATTCTGTAGTTCAATACAATTCATCATCATCATCATCATCATCATCATTTAATTAGAGCTATTTTTTCTCTTTCAACTCAGCATAGAAATAATTAATAGCTAATAATTCCAATCCATGTTTCTCACTCCATTGTCTAACACCACAACCAGGGATCCCAGTTCCCCAATTCGGACGGTCTGAAGGTGCACTCAATTTAACCAGATCACCACCACCACCATTGGTAGTAGGTTGCTTGAAAAGTAAGAAAACATAACGATGTTTCCCTGTGCCAACTGGTGGACCAGGACCTTGATATGGAATCAAATCAGTTCCTTTATTAACCACGTCTAATTCACTTGAACTAAAATCATTTGATTTTAGTTGCTGATCATCAAGACTTAGTGTTAGATCACTCTTGATGAAATGACAGTATTCTGACCATTTCTTGTCTGTTTTGGAAGGGGCATCAGGATCAGTTAACACTATAGTGAATTTATCAAATTTATTGAAATTCTTATTTGAGCTATTGGTGAATTGGAATCTTGGAACACATTGAGTCTCATCCACTTTCAGTGTGTTCCCCATTGCGACTTCTTTATCATCTCCGTAACTAACTGACAATAACCCCTTAGGTTCAAATGAATTGTCGTTAATGACATCAGGGATTATCTCTGATTTTTTCAAACCATCAATGATTGAGCTTGAGATTGTGAGCAAAGACATTGGTTTCATTGGCATTTTGTAAAGAGTTGTTGGAATAGAGATAGAAGAATGTGTTATTTTTCTTGAGAGTTGTTTGCTAGCTAGCAGAAACATTTACTCCTTATATAAGTGGGTTGATTATTATTTGGTTAAAATTGATTGAGTGAATATGACCAATTTTAATGCTATTTAGCTAGTTTTTTCTTGTGAATATAAATTCTAATAACCAATAGATTGCTCAATTGACTGTCAGACAGCTCAAAAGAAGTGTGAGTGTGAAATAACGGTGAATTGTTGTTCAAATGAAATGAAAAATCCAGCATTTTACCCTGAAAATTCATTTTTTTTTTTTTTTTGTTTTTTTTGCTTTTTTCTTCACAGGCAGAAAAATAAACAAAAAAAGCTGAATATTTTAATGTTCACAGGCAGAAGAACAGGCTGGAAAGAAGTGGTTTGAGAAGAGAAGAGAAGAGAAGAGAAGAGAAGAGAAGAGAGGAAGAAGAAATGTCCCAGCTAGCCAGCTTAGAACAAGCCAAGCAGATCGCCATCAACGACCCGAGCCAGTTTGCAAAAGTCATCCAAATCATCACTCCCATCGTACTGCAGTCCCAAGATTTGGAGATACAACAATGGTGCTCCAGTTTCTTCAACGACATGTTCAGTCCCGAATTCACGCAGCTCTCGTTCCACCAGAAACAGGACTGCTCCGGGATGGTCATCCAGACATTGATCCATCTTTCCCAATGTAAAGACGTGTTGGTGTATAAAAACATTGTTCTCGTATGTACTGATATCTACGACATGGTGTTTGATCTCATTGCGAAAACTTCAAACGAGCAGTTATATAAAGATTTTGAAAGCCTAAGAAACTTCATATTAAGTCATTGGAATACTTCATATCCTTTGACTTCGAATACAAATACGAATATCACTTCTAATAATAATAATACTACTGCGACCTCTAATAATAATAACAATGATGACGAGAATACAGATTCTGCAAGATCTATTGGTGCTAAATTAGCCACCATCAAACTAATAGCCAAAATCATCGTTGTTCAGTCACCAATCATTCAAGAATCAGATCCAAGATTAAGAAGAAAACAATTACAAAATTTAGATCCAAATGAATTCTCGATTTCCAAAATCAATGATAAGCATCCTCTTTTGAAAAAAATTGCATTGGACGCAGAGTCTCAAGGTTTACTGGACTTGCTACTTAACTACCTTAATGATGAACAATTCCTAGTTCCTCAAGTTTTCATTGGAATTTTGAATTCTTTAGTGTTCATCTTACAGAAAAGATTCAATAATTTCCATAATAAGATCATTAACTCATTAATGTCATTTATATCAAATTTAAATAACAAGTATCAATTTGATAACGATGATGATTTGAAATACAAATTGGCGAAAAGATTCACAAATAGATCAATCAAAAATGTCTTGAATTATTTAATTAAGTCCAAAATGATATCTTCTGCTAACCCACTATACTCAAAAGCAGTTAAAACAGTTAATGTCATTGATTTGAAAATGAATGAACAGAAAAAACGTGGAATCTTAACTTCATTAAATGATGATGGTGTTCCAAATAAAAAAATTAAATTAGAGAATCAACCATCACTTCCTCCAGCTGCAGCTGCAGCTGCTGCAACAGTAAAAAAAGAACAAAATGGTGCAAATGTAATGATCGCTGAGGACAACACTTATAAATCTTTATATAAATTAATTGATTCTTCAAATGAATTAGCTAATTTAGATGTTTCTCAATTACCTATGGACGTGCTAACAAAGATCGCTACAAATGCGTTCATGAATCTAGATAGAGATAAATTAATTGGTGCATTAAGTATTGTCTCTGGTCGTTATATTGATATATTAAATAAATACACACCAACAAGTTCAAATTCAAATTCAAATTCAAGTGGGAGTGAAAATCAACAACACACACAAAGACAGGCAGCAATTGTGGAATCAGAAGCAGATAAACAAGATGATTTGGATAATAATCAAATCTTAAATGAAGAAGATGATGTGAATTATATCTTACCAGAACCTAAAAATTTGACAATTGATTTGAAAAAACAACATTTGAAATTAATCATTAAGAATTTCTTCAAATTGGCAAACGTTGACACGAATGATAACAAATTGTTAGAGAATTCAATTAATAACAACACCGAGCTGGATCTTAATTCAATTAAAATTTCCAAGATTGCAATCAATGATTGGAAAAAAAATTCTTGGTTGTTATTATTAACAAGATTAGCCTCAAGAGGTTTACATAACCCTTCCAACTCAACAGAACAAGAAGAAACCAGTGAATTTAGTGATATGATTAGAGAATCACTTTTCCAATACGTGCTTGAAAACATCCATGATAGAATCGATATAATTATCGAATGGTTAAATGAAGAATGGTACGCTGAATACAATAAAAACGTTGACTTAAACTCATCAAACTATAACGTTGAGACACCAATCTATAATCATTGGTCAGAGAAAATTTTGGATTCAATGATCCCATTCTTAGAATCAAATGATCGTAAAATTTTCATTAGATTATTATCAGATTTACCAGTGTTGACTGATGGGTTAGTTAATAGAGTTAAATCACTATGTATTGACCCCGGTAGATCTGCATTAGGTTTCCAATCATTACAGTTTTTGATTATGTTTAGGCCACCGGTGAAACAATATTGTATTGATATTTTGAAGAATTTGTTTGAAAATAATGAGGATTTGAAAGAGAGTTCGTTGAATTTGTTGAAGAAATATGATGCGGAGTACGTTAAACAGGTTCAAGCTACAACTCAAGATCAATAGGCCAAAAAAAAAAAAAATAGATGTATATCTAGAATTATCAGGAATGTCTTTGTAAATATCGTTCTTTATATGCTTTTAATTCTTCTTCTGTAAGTTTGGGTATCTTCTTGTATCTTGGTTTCTCCACTGTTTTAGTTGTGTCAGGTTCATAATTAACAGTTGATTTATTCACTGACCCTAGTGTTGGTTTAACATTCTTAAATTTTTGTAAATCAATAGTGATATTTTCAGATGATTCATTAATCTTAGACAGTTCTTCTTTATAGTTTTTATAATTTGACGTGACGAAAACTTCTCTATCCTTCAATTCAGGTGATTCTAATTCACGTTCTTTAGCTATCTTAATCTCATTGAGTTTCAATTTATCAAACTCTCTCTGATTTTTAGCTCTAATCAAATTATTGACAAATTTAGGTCCACTGTGTGATTTCTGTTTCTCTGGATCCACCCCGAGTTTCATATTTTTCTTCTGTTGTATATCATCATAATGTTCATCATATTTATAAACCTCATCTTCTTCATTAATTTCTACCGGTTTAACACCAAATTTCTGTAATTTGAAAGGTTTCTTCCCACTTTTTTGCAAACCGATTTTTGGCTTGATTTGTAAACTCGTTTGCTCTAGTTCATCATCGTCATCTGAACCATCGTCAAACCCTAAATTCAATCGTTTCGACATTGGAATTTCATTGATCAATTTTGAGAATTGTAACTTTAATAGAAAGCCAAATTTTGAAGTTTTTCATACTTACAGAAAAAACATTTTGGAAATTTTCAATTCAATTTTGGTACTAAACACTCAATTCGTCGCAGCCGATTTTAGTTGCAATTGACTTCAGAAGAGAGTAAGATTTAACTCAATAGCATTCTACCATCCAGCTGTTTTTGATACCGTTTCTTTTCCTCGTTTGAAAACACCCAAATTTACACCTTTTCCCCTTCCAAAAGAAACAACAACACAACAACACAACAATGAACGGTGCTGGACTCGATTGGTTGACCGGCCTTACATCCGAAGTGAATTTACCACCACCACCAGTGTCGTTTGGTGTAACACCTACTTCATCGAGTTCACAGTTGAGCGTAATAGAGAACAATAATAAAAATATAGAGAAGGACGACCATGAAGACCCATCGATTCCGTTGGTTTTAACTGCGGAACAGCTCACGACAGAAGAAGTGAAGACGTATCTTAGATGGTACAACGATATCTTGGCAAGGAAAGGCTCGAAATTGATCAAAGTGAGCGATGTTTTCAATTTCTTGAACAATTTCCATCTTTCTAAAGAGATCAAACAGAGATTGGAAGAGATGTTTCAATCTTGTACAGCGTTAAACATTGGTCATTTTTTTGCGTTGCTTCGTGTCATCTCAAACACTTTGAATCTTGGTGTAAAACCTTCAAGAAAATTCATTATGAAACCTTCAGCTATACCCAAACCCAAATCAATTTTAGCTAGGAAAAGGGCTCATGATTTGGAGCAACAGGGGAATTTATCTGGAATGAGCAGTATAAATAACAGTACACTAAGTCTCAATGGTAATAGTAATACCACTCAATTGGATGCATCAACTAGTGATAAATTTGATTTGGATTCGTTTACACAATTGTTATTAACGGGTGAGAGAAATGAGAATAAGAAACATGATCATCATAACTACAGTATTCATAAACCATTTGGTCACAAGAAGAATGCAGCGAAAAGAGTGAAATTTTCAGATCAAATAACAGTGGAACCAGAGTTTAAACCTTTTGATGAACAGCCACCTGAACCGGTTAAATTGAATTTATCCTTACCAATGGATCAATTGTTAAGTAAGTTACCACAAAAGCCAACAAAAGTGATAACTCCTGTTACTCAAGATGAGAAAGAAGAAGAAGTGTTGAAAGAGATGGAAGATTCATTTAATTATTTTAGAAATATTAAAAATGTTGATAGCGCATTGATTCATGGAGTTCCTTCAAATATCCCATCTATTTTCTTTGATGAGTTGAACAACTCACCATCTCCTGATCTGAGCCAACAACAGCAACTGCTTTCACCATCTCATACAGGTGGATTCCTTCAACCTAATAATACTGGATTCCAACCACAACAATTACTATCACCAGCTCATACAGGGTTATTATCTCCATCTTTGAATGGATTACCACATCATCAACCTATGCTATCACCAAATATCACTGGATCATATTCAATCAATGATCCTCAACCTTTAGTACCAACAATGACAGGCTCATTGTCTTCAACTATGCGTGATAATTTGGGAATACCCGCACCACCATTACCACCACAAAGACGTAACAGATCAGCATCATCACCAATACCAATGCCGGTAGATACAACACAAAGAGTTCCTTCACCTTTAGGACCAGGATTCAGCAACAATAACAACAACAACACCAATAATTCTATAATTACTACCAGCAATTTAAAAATCCCACCCCCACCTCCACCATCCAGAGCTAGAAACAATAGTAACGCCAATCTACATCCACCGCCACCAATGCCTAGAGCATCTTCTGCACTGTCCAGTTTCCCAAAGAGTCCTGCATTACCACCCAAGATCCCAATCAATGACAACACTGCAATTTACAACCAAGCAGTTCAAGATTTCAACACTACACCACCAACTCATATATCCCGCACATCCAGTGAAGTGTTTGATCCTAACCCTAATTTAAATTACAACAGTACAGCTGATATTTTGGGAGATCTACGAGCATTGCAATCAGAAGTTGATAGAATTCAGTACTCATCTTCTCAAAGATGAGCTATTATCCATTTTTTAGCTGGTTTGTTTTCTGATAGAGATGATAAATCTTATACATTTTATACCCAAACAAGAAGATAAACGAATTACATGAACTGACTCAATTCTTCAAATTAATGTAGTGAATAATAATTAATTTATCGAACCCGTGAAATTTCGAACTTATCGATATTTTTATATGGAGAAAGAGAAAAAAAAATTATTTTATACTGCTGAACTGAAAAATTTCCGATTTCTAATCAGTTTAACCACCACTAAATAACCATGTTTAAGGCACTTCCACTTGCTGCACGTCCACTGGTAACACACAGATCATGGACAGCAACATTCAGTGGGAAAAGAGCCATGTCAACAGACATGATGAGTGATTACGAGGAGAAAATATTCAAAATGTTGCAAAAAGAATTCAAACCAGCTGTATTGGACGTGAGAGATGTTAGTGGTGGTTGTGGATCAATGTTTGCTATCACTGTTGTGTCTGAGAAATTCAATGGGTTGAGTATGATTAAACAGCATAAGTTGGTTAATAAGACTTTGAAAGAAGAAATTGCTAAATGGCATGGATTACAATTGAACACTAAACCAACAAACTAGTGAGCTCACTACAAACTTATTTATTAACAACTAATTTAATGTACATATATATGTGTTTTATACAACTAATTCCAAAAAAATTCAAGCAGTGGCTTCAATTTTTTTCTCCACGATTTCCTCCTTTTCTTCAATAATTTCTTCTTTGATTTCTTCAATCACTTCAGTTTCATCATTTGATTCAGTGACATTAACAATACCATATTTCTCTTTATTTGCAGCAACATGGGCTCTAAATTCATTCCATTCTTCTAACAAACGACGTCTTGTCAAGATAATTTCTCTTAATGCAGTAGATTCTTCCATTGCATCAATTTCTTCGAATTGAGCACTGTATTCACGCAAGTTCTTACGGACACGTTTCTTGTCATTGTTAGTCAACAGGGATTCTGGTCTTGGTCTCCATGCAAATGATTTAAATTCATCAATTAGTTCTTCTCTAATTAAATGACCTGCAAAATCAAAAATTCTATAACCATTTTCAATTTTATGTCTCCAGAATGATGACCATGCCGCGAAATAACGTCCTGAGGATTCCCATTCCATATCAGTGACACCGGTGTATTCCTGGGTGTTTAGTAATTTGACATGAGCATCAACATTATCAGCTTCAATTGATTTTTTCTCACCAGCATAATCTAAATCATAGAATTCTAAAGAGTTTGAATTCGTTCCTAAAGTACCAATAACAACAAATCTACCTCTTGGTGAAAAAGAGATGGTGTTACTCAATTTGTTTTCAAAAGTTTTAAAATTGACCCATTTTTTAAATTCAGAAATTTTACCTTTATTCAATTCAGGAGCATAAAACAAGATAGAGTTTCTAACAAGAGCAGGATTAGTGCCAATAACTTCTGGTCTTGAAATGACAACAAATCTATCACTTCTTGTTTCCCAAGCGAAATTAACAACACGATCTTTAAATTCAATTTTTTCAACTGGAACATCTTTCTCGGTGATTTTAATTAACTCTAAATTAGTGAAAATAGTCTTTTTGGATTTACTATGACGATCAACTTTAACAGCCAAAAATTCACTTCTTTCTTGCCAATGTAATTTAACATCGCTAACTTGGAATAAATTAATACTTCTCAAGATTTTCTTAGATGGGATATCTAATAACACAACTCTTGCAGATTGATTTTCTAATTCTGGAGTCCAATATGCTAACACATATGATAATGGATCGGTTTTTCTAGAGTTAGCTAACGCGACAGCGGCAGGTGCCCATTCAAAATCAACAATTTCATCAATTTTGATTGGTTTTTTATCCAAAATTTCGAAATTTTTCTCAACATCATAAACAGCTAAAGCATTTGGTCCTAATCTTGCAACGTATTTATCATCAGCGGACCATTTTAATAGCGGCCAAACCATTTCATGACGTTTTTCTAAATGTGGTGGTAATGCAAAAGTACGAACTGGTAAACCAGTGGCAATATCCCAAATGACTAATTTATGACCTTCACTTTCTGGACCAAATGGAAATGATTTTCTTGCTGGATGGTTATCTGGAGGCAAGACAATTGGCTCTGGAGATAAAGTCACTAAAAATTTTTCATTTGGTGAGAAATCAATCAAACGAACATTTGGATGAGAGAATCTTTTCAATCTTGAAAATTCTTTACCACCCCAAGCTTGAACACCTTGAGGATGAACAGAAAACAAGTATTGACCCTTAGGAGAGAATCTGATAAACCCATTAGTCCAGTTATTTCTTGGTTCCACAACTGGTTCTAATTGATGAGATTTTTTATTCCAAAAGACACCAACAACATCACCTTTTTGTAAGACAAATTGATCTCTTCCAGCGTCATCTAATAACCAAGATTTCAAATAACCTGTTTCTTCAAATGGTGGTAATTCTGGCTCGATGAAGTGATCTGGGACAGCACCATCAGCAGCGTATTTCTCAACATCACTTAATTTGTTCAATAATAGTGTATGTTTAACATCTAATTTTTTCCCATCCAATTGTCTGATGGCTTTAGCAACCGCGGATGGTAATTCATACTCGACAAACGCAAAACCTTGTGTCTTACCATCTTGTAAAGGCATATAAAAATTGGTAACTTTCCCAGCAGCAGATAAAAATTTGGTTAAAACTTTTGTTAAGATTGGTAATTTTGATTCTGGAGCAATTGGTGCACCGTCCAAGACGACGTATTTGTCAAAGCAGTTTTCTTCTGGGACTTGGAATTGGTTCTCCAAATCGGAGAAATCAATGTCGTCCACTGAGATGTCTTTTAAAGTTGGAGCTTGTAATGGCATCATTAGAAGAGCGTGTTTCACGTGGTTTTTTCTCCTTTCTTTTTCTCCGGCAATTAAAAATGAAAAAGAAAAGATGAAAATGACTTTGAGAAGCGTGTGAAACAGACTTTTTGGAGCTCAAAATTCGAGTTTTTTTGTTGTTGTTGAGCAGAAAATAATTTTTTTTTTCTTCCAGTTTTTTTTTTCCCAATTTTTGAAGAAGAAGAAAAAAAAGCGGGTAATTTTGATATTGAAGGGAAAAAAGCGATTTGTTTTGATTTTAGGAATTTTAGCAGTGAAATTGAAGTTTAAAAGCGCGTTTTTCTGTTGTTTTTGCTGTGGAAGATGACTGAAAAGAGAGAGGGACTGGACGAGAAGATGGTGGATAAACTAGAGCGGTCTTTGAATGGTGAAAATAGCATGAAAATTGACTCAGATCTGGATATCAATGAGAGTTATAATAATAATAATGATAAACAACAGCAGCAGAAAGAGTATAACAATACAACACAGGAGTCCAGTATAGACATATCCACAAGTGACTTGAAATTCTCACTGGATGAAGACTACAACAACCATTTTATTAATGATGACATGGAAAATGAGTTCTTAAATTCCACCTCGATCTCAATGGACCTGCACTCCAAGATATCCCCATCATGCATCATCAAGTCCTCGAATCTCAACAAATTAGGGACAGCACAATCATTAAACTCATCTTTTGCCAGTCCCACTCCAAGGGAAAGCAGTCATTTCCAATTAGGTGGAGGTCAAAAATCAGAGAATGACTTATTAGAATCACAATTGAGTGCCATTGACTTGAACAGCGAGCAGGATTTGAGTATGGATCAGAGATCTGATTTTAATCAAAACATAACGGAACAAAACTTATTAGATGAAGATGACTCCATGAATGATTCAAGTGTAAATGAAAAAATTTCTTTCATAGATGACATCCAAAAGACTCCAATAATACCCAAAATGAACCCAGAAGAAACTCCATGGAGAATACTTAGACCGTCATCTTCATACAGAGACAAGCAATCCGTCACATACATGAAATCACTATTTGACTCAAGAAGCTCAAGCTCTGATAACCTGAACTTCAATACCAATAATTTTACAGAAGAACTTAAATCACCACCTAGATCTACTTCGTTATTTGAATCAAGAACCTCAAGTGCAATAAGTTCGAATATAACAGCAGTTACAAATCAATATGAAGTGGAAAATCTAAGGAAACAGATAAACAACTATAAACTTCAACATAAATTATTGATTGAATTCATTAAGAATTTCTTTAATAATAATTTCAAGCAAGATGATGATATGAAGAATGAGATTTTGACCAAATTAGAAAATCAAAACGTTTTTCTATTTAATGAAAGACAAGAACTTCAAAAAAATTTACATTCAAACAACGATACAACACCGAAAACCACCACCGCCACCACTACAGTACAACCAGATTTATTAAAAGAAATCAATGACTTGAAAAACGATTTGAATTCGACAGAAAACTTGAATAAAGAGTTGAATTCATACATCAATGAATTGAAAACAGAATTGAATGAAAATTTAGAACTGATGGAGGAAGTCAATAATAATCAAGACCATTGGATAGATCAGCTAAACTACATTTTGAAAATCCTGAATCCAAAAGATGAGAGTATTTTTGTTCCTGATATTGATTTGAAATTCAAATCTTTGGAAAATGGTATTAATAGTCTATTGGCAAAATTGACGAAAATTAATGAACTGGAAGATTCAATTGATGATAAAGATAAAACATTAAGGAATCTTCAAGATTTGATTAATCATAAAAATGAATCATTTAGTGAACTTGAACTAAATTTTAAAGAATTGAAAGAGAAGTATCAGCAAGATGAAGAATCAATTGCATTTTTACAGAAATTAATTTTAGAGAAAGATGATAAATTGAATGAAATGTTGATTAGAACTTCAGAGATTAACAGCAACCATGACACGAAAACTAGAAATGAAACAATTATAACCACTGAACAGAAAAATGAGGAGATTGAAATGTGGCAAAATAGAGTAGAGATTCTGAAAACAAATCATAAATCTGAGATTTCAAAATTACTGAAAGAAATCAATGAACTGGAAATTTCAAACTCGAAGATGAAGATTCAAAAAACAGAAGCTGATGATAATCAACTCAATGAAAGTAAATTGAAGATAGCCACACTTGAAAACAAGATCGAGTCAATGACATCAGAACATAACGAAGAAATAAATTCATATAAATCTCAAATCCAATTTTTACAATCTCAACTACACACATCAAAAATTTCACATCAACAAGAATTGAAAAACTTGGAATCTAAATTGGAATCACAAAAAAATGAATTAGATTTAGCAGTAACAAAACAATTATCCCTCAGTGCTGAAAAGTCAAAATTAAATTACAAAATCGAACAATTTAAGAATCAGTTAGAGATTTTTCAAGAGAACAAGAAATTATTAACAAAGGAGAATGTTAAATACATGGAAAAATTCAAGAGTTTAGAAGTTTTCGAAAATGGATTTAATGAAATCTTAATCATTCAAATCAAACATTTCAAGAATTTTTTAAAAAATTTCAAATTAATACTTGAAGAAAAATCAATTGAACAAGCCGAAGAGAAATTGAATAAGTTGATCAATGCCAATGAGATTGATATAAATAAAGTTCTTGCAGTGATCAATTCAATTTTTAACTATTTTGAAGTTGTCATTAAATCATTAATTTCAGATATAATTGAAAATTCCAAAATAAAGAAAAAATTCAATGGAGAAATTAATGATTTGAAATTAGAAGTCGAGACACTGAAACGTCAATCTGTTGTTAATTTGGGTCCAATAATGTTCAATAATGATAATGATAAGAATGAGATGAATGGAAAAGTTAAAGAGAATGAAGATAGTCCAAGAACAAAACTAAGAATTAGTGAATTAGAGAGATTGAAAAAAATTGAAAGAGAAAGAAGAAAATTGGATTTTATCACATCTCAAGAAACCATTTCTAAACTAGAGATTGAGAATGCAGCATTGAAAAAAGAGATTTCTAGGTTAAAAAATAATAACAAATAATTAACAGAATCAATCTAAATAATCTAACCAGACATTTGATCATCACCTGAATTTGTAGCTTCTTCTTCCTCTTCGTCGTTATCATCGTCTTCATTCAATTTTTGAGCCGCATATTCTTTAGCTTCTTTCAACATTTCATCAGAGACAAATTGATGTAAACCTTTAGTTTCATTAATAGACACCCATGAAATCTCAATCTCAAAATCTTTATCTTTGTTATCCTCATGCGCAACGTATAAGATTCTAGCGGCTTCTTTAACACCATCTTTAGCACTTAATTCACTACCAACCAATTTTTCCAATTCATTTTTAGCACTTTGACGACCTTTCCCGGTGGCAGCACCATGGTACCCCCAATAAACACCACTTGGTTCCAACATGTACAAATGCACACCATCGTCATCAACACCACCAACAAGTGCATTGACACCAAAGGGTCTAACTGAGTTATAACAGGTGTAAGCTTGCACGTAGTTTCCTAAACGGTCTATTAGATATGGCACGGTGATTTTGTCCTTGTACTGCTGTTTATAAGATTTCGCCTCTTCTCTTGCTCTAGCAGCTAAATGACGACCATCTGGCAACAACCCAGAACATGCGATCCCAACATGACGATCAATGGTTTGGATTCTGTTGTTTTTATTTGGCACTAATAATTTAGAAGTGATGATCTTTTCAACCGCAAAGACAACACCGTCAGTGCACTTGATGGCAATGGCAGTACCTCCGTTCTCAACTGCCTTTGCTGCGTACTCGACCTGGAAGTTGCGTCCGTCTGGAGAGAAGACACTGTTGGATAAATCGTAGCCTGTTCCTACTGAAGTCTGGGTGGCAAATTGTTAGTTTTTGGTTGTTTCTAATGGAATTGAAGTGTGAGTAGTATCAATGTGTAGCTATCAATGAGCTAAACACAATGACACTACTCTCTTGCAATGAATCACTCACCATTTGTGGATTTTCCTGGTTTTTGTTGTTGTTGAGATCTGTATAACAAAACAAAATATTTTGCAACTTTTTGTTTATTTTATTTTATTTTATTACTCTAAAAGAAGAAGAAACTGAAGATGTCCAAAGACACGATCAGAGTGCTCGTGTGTGGCGATGAAGGTATACTCAAATATCGAAATCCGTGGGCATCAAAAATGTAATAACACTTTTTCTTTAGGCGTTGGTAAATCCAGTTTGATCACTGCTCTGATCAAAGACACTTTCATTCCAAACATCCAAGACCAATTACCACCAATCACCATCCCACGAGACTTCTCCAGTTCCCCCTATACACCCAATTCAACAGTGCTGATTGACACTAATTGTAATGACATGCAATGGCTACGGAAAGAGGTGAGGAAAGTCGATGTGATATGGCTGGTTTACAGTGATCATTACACCTACGAGAGAATCTCATTGTATTGGATGAACATTTTCAGGTCAATGGGTGTCAATCTTCCAGTGGTGCTGTGTGCCAATAAAGCTGATTTGTCTCCAAACAACGAATTGGATTCGGAAAGAGTTATAATTGATGAATTCATTCCTATTTTGAAAGAGTTTAAAGAGGTTGAGAGTTGTATTCGATGTAGCGCGAAAGAACGGTATAACGTGAACCAGGCTTTTTACTTGTGTCAAAGAGCAGTGACACATCCGTTATCGCCATTATTTGATTCAAAAGAAGGGAACTTGAAAACAGCTGCTATTGATGCACTGTCAAGAATTTTCTTCCTGAATGATAACGATCAAGATGGGTATTTGAATGAAGAAGAGTTTATGGCGTTACAGAAACGATGTTTTGCTAGAGGCTTGGATTTGAATGATATCAGTGAAATAAAAGAAACTGTTAATAAATATTTGGCAAATTCGTTCACTGATAAAGGTTTAACGTTAGATGGATTTTTAACTTTGAATAAAATATTTGCAGAAAGAGGTAGACATGAAACAACTTGGGGGATATTAAGAACGTTCCATTATACAGATTCATTGTCACTAAATGATAAATTTTTATACCCTAAATTTGACGTTCCTAAAAATTCAAGTGTTGAATTAAGTCCAATTGGTTACCGATTCTTTGTGGATTTATTCTTATTATTTGATAAAGATAATGACGGTGGATTGAACGAAGAGGAGTTGAATGCGTTGTTCAAACCAACACCTGGGATCCCTAAAGAATGGATTGAAACTAATTTTCCTCAAACCACAGTGAGAAATGAACAAGGATATGTCACACTTCAAGGATGGTTAGCTCAATGGAGTATGACTACTTTTTTAGATTACAAAACTACTTTGGCATATTTAGCGTATTTGGGTTTTGAAAATAAAGATATAAAGACAACTAAAAACTCAATATTATCCAATACAAACGATAATTCCACGACATCAGCATTCAAAATCACTAGGGCAAGGAAATTTAAATATAGAAATGGACATAAATTCAGAAACTCTATAACTGATAGAACTGTTTTCAATTGTTTTGTCTTAGGAGCACCAGGAAGTGGGAAATCTTCACTGTTGGAAGTATTCTTAGGTAGAACTTATAGTGATTTATATAATCCTACGATCAAAGAAAGAATTGTTGTTAACAGTGTTGAATTGAAAGGTGGGAAACAAATTTACTTGATCTTGGAAGAATTGGGGGAATTAGAACCCGCGATATTGGATAATGAAGCCCGGTTAAATACTTCGTGTGATGTTATTTGTATGGCTTATGATTCTTCGGATCCAAATAGTTTCCAATACTTGGTGGAATTAGTGTCTAAGCATCCGTTGATAATGAACATTCCAGTGATCATTGTTGCGTTAAAGGCAGATTTGGATAGACAACAACAAAGATTTGATTTACAACCTGAAGAGTACACTAAGAAATTAAACATCCCACCTCCATTACACGTTTCATCTACATGGCCATCTTCATTGATTGAACTGTTTATTCAACTAGCTGAGGTCTCTGAGAATCCACAGATTGCGACACCTGGCTTGGAACCAGAAGTTGAAACTGATTATTTGAATTCGATAGTTTTAGCTAGTTCCGCAGTTTGTTTTGCTGGAATTGTTACATTGTGGATTTGGAAATTAACAACTTCGAAATAGACTGGTTAATTGATAGATAGATAACTGCTATAATGACATTAACGACTTAACTAATTATTTTTTGTAGAATTTGCTACACTTTTAATGTATGTAATTCCTAATAAAGCTGTAACAATAAATTTTGAATATCAGAATATTTCACTTGATACATACCTCGTTTCTTACAATTCTATTCACTCATTTACACACACACAGAAGATAGACACAACAATGTCACAGTTGGTACCAATAACAATTGGCACTTTGCTGTCACTCTTCTACGTTTTGGTGCTTTACATCAACAAAACTTCCATAATTACACCAAGAGGTGAAGTCCTCACAGATAGAAACGAGCCGTGGGTGATCAAACTACGAGTTAAGAAGATTGTGGGATACTGTTGTGCTGTAGTTGTGTTGCTACCGTGGGTTTTGCACTGGTGTTTTGGGTGTGATGTTTATGATGTTATTTATCAATTGAATTTGGTATTTGGTTTGAATGAACTTCGAGAGGTTGATTTCGGGTTATTGAAAGAGCAAATTTGGGATGTGATAAAGTGTGTCACGCTAGTCGCAGTGTTATATATTGGTCCTCTTTTGAATTATTTTGTGAATTCAGATTCCATGTGTGAAATATTCACTGAATTCTTTGAAGAGATTACAAGTTTACAAGGAGTTAGAGATTTGATTATTGCACCATTGAGCGAGGAGTTGATATACACTAGCTCAATACTAGTGACTTTCCTACAGTTCAATCTTGTTGAATCAACATCACAATTTTCAATTAAAGCATTGTTATTACTACCTCCAACATTTTTCAGTTTTGCACACGTTCATAAAGTCATTGAGTTATACAGAGACAAAGTTCCAATACCAGTGATCTTGATATCAACATTGTTTCAAGTAACGTATACTTTTTTGTTTGGAATGTTCACCAATTTCATTTTCCTAAGAACAGGTAATTTCTATGCTTGTTCTGCTGTTCATACGTTCTGTAACTTTATGGGACTGCCGTTGTTGAGAGTGGAGAATAGATTTGGAGTGTGGAAGTTTGTTTATTGGGTGTTATTAGTGGTTGGAATTGTTGGGTTTAAGAAGTACTTATGGGCATTAACAGAAAGTGATTTGAAAATTTATGAATTTTAATGAGAAAAAGATGGTTTAAAAAAGGTTTAGATTAATAGAAATTATTTGACCATGAGTTAATAGTGGTTTTCTACTCTAGGAATGTAGATTTATCCCTTAAATTGCCAGTTTTATTTCAAAGATCATTTCACACTGATTTACATACAGCTAAAAAAAAAATTGATTGAAAAAATTATTTAAAGTTGTAAAACCAACGAAATCAAAAAACCAAACGATGGATTCAGTTAAAAAGTAGAATGATTTGGTCATTTTAAGTAGATGAAATATTGGACTAAGTATTAACACACAACTCCTTTTTTTTTAGAGCTTCAAGAACAGAAATTTTTGAAGAAGATGAACAATTATCTTCACCAGTAATTCTACCCAATTTAGAATTCGAAATAATAGAACCTGAAATACCCACTCTGGACTCTGCATCAGCCGGTGAACCGCAACAAGAAGATGAAGATGAAGGATTTGATTTCCCATTGTTTTCTATCTCTGAAGACACAGTGCAACCAGTTAAAATCAGTCTAACTGAAAAAATCGAGATTATAGAACAAAGCAGACCAGAAAGTTACTATTTTTGTCATTATACTGATGAAGAACTGTCTCATTTTCAACAGTCAGCGGTGACATACGATCAGTGTATCTCTACAACGGTGATAAATGCATACCCACGAGCCAAACTAGTGAATTTGAATGAATATAATAAACATTTCGAATTGAAAAGGAAAAAATGCAGACCAGGTAAGAAAGCTCGTATTGCGAAGATTAATGGGAAGAAGAGTGTGCAGAACGAATTGAAATTGATCAAAGAACAGAAAAAATTACTTAAGAAGAAGTTTCATAAAAGAGGTGGTAAGAAAAATAAAAAACCTGCTGCTACGAGTGGTAAACCTGTGTTTAGAACGGAATAAATCTATGATTAGTCTAAGTATGAACAAGTGCTTATTTGTGTAATAAATATGGACGTAGAGGTGTCATATGATCAGTTGATCAATTAATTTCAAATTCATCATCATCATTATTATTATTGATATCAGTACCAGCTTCATCTAATTCTTGTAAATATAAAGTATGATTAACCAAATTCAAATAAGCATACATGAAATTAGATAACAACACCTGTTGTCTCAATTCTCTTCTTGGATTCGCTAATTTGAGGTGAGATAATCTATAAAGTGCTCTTTCCACATGGATGGGGAATCTATGATCTAGCATCACTATAGTTGAGGGTGATATTGGTGGTAATGGGAACCCAAAAGCTGAGTCGGTGAAAGTTAATGGTGAGTTTGGTTTTGTTGGTTTGTTTAAGGATTCTAATGAGAGTTTTTTAATTAGGATTTCTCTTTGAAGAGCATGTTTTTCATCGTCTTTTGTGTCTTTTGTTTGTTTAGGTTGGGATGAAGAAGAAGGTTGATGAGTTGGTTGGTGTTGTAATTTTGGGCGTTGTGGGATGATGTTTGGAGATGATTGTAATTTTGTAAGTTTTTCCTCGCTTGAAGCAGATGATGAAGGTTGAGAAGATTGATCATGTGTGTAATTTTTGGATTCTTTGATAACTTGATCTTTAAAGCTTTGTTTCAGTTTGAATGAAGATGATGATATAATTTGTTTTGTTGTGGAGGAAGATGAAGAAGAAGGTTTAAGTTCTTCCTTTTTAGTAGATTTCTTCATTTTAAACATTTTCAAAAACCCATCTTTTCTTTTGCTCAACTCTGTTTGTTCATTAGAATCTTCATGTTTGTTTATATGATTTATATTCTGTTGATTCAGGTTCTGTTGATCATTTGAAACTTGATTTGAAACATTGGAATTACTATTATCATTAATTAATGAACCAGAATGTCTATTTCTTGAATGTTTAATTTTTGAATGATCTTTTATTTGTGATTGGTTTTGATTCGACCAATCCCAATTTCTTTGTTGTAATGGAGGTGTTTGTTGTTGTTGAGTATCAAAGGATTGTTTTGTTGATAAATTTGGTGAAGTTACTGGTGAAGTTACTGGTGATTTTCTTTCCGGTAGGGGGATATCTTGAGGTATTACATTATCAGTTGAAGGTATCAGATCTTCATTCAATGTACTTGTACTTGTTGATGTATTATGTGTCTTTAATTGTTCATTAGAAGTAGTGTCATTATGATTTTCATTTGGTAAATCATCTGGTAAGATAATGTTATCATTTGGTTGGAACTTATGATTATCAACAATGGGACTAAGTCTTCGTAGTCTTTCAGCAGTAGGTTTTTTACTTCTTGAATAAGTTCCCCATTTATTTCTTGTTAAAGTAGGACTGTTTTGTAAAATTGGTTGATCGTCTTCTTCATTGAGATCGGCTTTTGATGAAGTGGTTGGATTAGATGGTGATTGTGATGAAAATGAAGAAGATGATGATGATATGGATGATCTTGAAGATGCTGATGATAGACTTCTTGCCAAGGTCACTGCATCTGTTGCAGCAAGACCTGCAATTTCACTTAATTTATCTAGTTCATCAGTCAATTCTTTCAAAGTGGGTATTGCATTTGATCTTTTCCTTTGTCTTGATTTTGTTTTAATTCTATTTTCTGATGTGAATGAAGTAGATGAAGTGGTGGAAGAAGATGCTGATGACGAGGAAGATGATGCCGTTTTCTCTAAGTCTAGGTCAAATTTATTTTGTAAATCATTAAGAGTGACTTGAACATGTTTCTTGAAATTATCTGGAGCGATATTAGGGTGTGCCTTAGCTGGGACCCACAACAGTTTCTGGAATTCTTCATTCTGCTGCTGTTGTTGTTCATTGATTAGCGTTAGGTCTTCGTCACTTATATCCGAAGAATCAGAGTTAGAACGTGATCTGTTGATACTGCTGTTGGAGTTGTTGTTGTTATAAGAGGGATAAGCGTTGTAGCTGAAATCTCCATCCACTGCAAACGGCAAGTCTGGGTCTATTGATATGGAACTTGTACCTATAGATAATCTTTTCAAAGCTTTAACCGCAGACATTTCTTGCTGGACTGCTTCGGCTGCCATGAACGCGTTTGATTTTCTCTTTGGCCGTGTTCGTATTTTATTGTTGTTGGTATCATTGTTGTTGTTGTTGCTATGAATATCCTGCTGAGGCAGTTGGAGATGTGAAGAAGACATGAGAATAAAACACTGTAATAGGAATAAATGAGTGAAAGCAAGCTGAAAAAAGGGGGAGTGAAATGAGTGTATTGTTTGTGGTAAATGTAGATGCAACGTACAGTTCCAAGACCAGCTTTGAGAGAGTGCACACGCGTTGTTGTTGTTGTTGTTGTTGTTGAGAATAAATAAATGCAAATTATAAAAGCGTGTCTAAATTGTGCTATAAAACAGCTATTGAAATGATTGCAGCACTGTTAGAACCGTATTAGCTTGCTGATCACAACTATCGTAGCCAGAAAACTCTGCAACACGAACTTCCTGAGCAATTTCCTCAATTCGAATTCGTCAAATTCTCAAAATTTGCCACTTTTTTTCTTCAAAATTTCTTCTCAAATTTTTTGTTTTGTTTTTCTTCATGAAATTTTTTTTTAAAGAGGCAAAAAAAAAAAGTAACGCGATTTTCTGTTTTCTCTTTTGTTTGTTTCATTTAAAAACAGAGAAAGTTCGCAGTTCGCAGTTTCAGTTGATCTTTCAGTTACATTCCATCTCATTCTAACTAAACTCCACGAAAAAGAACGGATCAAAAAGCATGTCTAGTTTACCACTTATATCAAAACAAGAGTTGGCAAAACACTCGTCTCCAAAAGACGTCTGGGTCTCTTTGTACAACAGGAAAGTCTACAACGTCACAGAGTTTTTGGACGAACACCCGGGTGGTGGAGAACTAATCCAAGAGTACGCTGGTCAAGATATCACTGAAATCCTCGCAAACGAAACATCACATGTTCATTCAGAATCAACTTATGAAATTTTGGATGAAAATTATCTTATCGGATACCTCGCCACCCCGGAAGAAGAAGAGGAATTACTAAGTAACAAAGATCACGTTCCTCAAGTGGTGTTGGATAAGGATAACTTACACGCTGAGAATTACGATTCCACTAAACTAGACGGGTTACCAGAGTATGAGAAATTAAGTATCAAGACAGATTATTCCACTGATTATCAACATCACAAGTTCTTGGATTTAAATAAACCATTGTTATTACAAGTGTTATTTGGTGGGTTCACTAAAGAATTCTATTTGGATCAAGTCCATAGACCAAGACATTATGGGAAAGGTTCTGCTCCATTATTTGGTAACTTCTTGGAACCAATTTCGTTAACTCCATGGTACGTCGTGCCAATGGTTTGGTTACCTGTGAATTTTTACATCTTATACTTAGCATTCTGTGCAATTAACCCATTTGTTGTTATCCTGTTCTGGGCCATCGGTTTATTCACTTGGACTTTAATTGAATATGGTTTACATAGATTTGTCTTCCATTTGGATTATTATTTACCAGATCACTCCTTGGCGTTCATGGTTCATTTCCTACTTCACGGAGTTCATCATTATTTACCAATGGATCGTTATAGATTAGTCATGCCACCAACTTTATTCGTGGTGTTATGTTATCCTTTCTATAAATTGGTTTTCGGGTTATTACCTTATGGTATCGCATGTGCGGGTTTTGCTGGTGGGTTTTTGGGTTATATCCTGTATGATTGTACTCATTACATCCTTCATCATTCAAAATTACCAGATTATTTACAACAGTTGAAGAAATATCATTTGGAACATCATTATAAAAATTATGAATTGGGTTTTGGTGTTACTTCTTGGTTCTGGGATAAGATCTTCAATACTTATTTGGAAGTTGGTAACAACGCTCAAAAACACGATTGAGTTCAGTCATGTAATTTATATTGTACTGAAACCACCATTGATGAAGAACACATATTTACGATTATTTACTACTATTATTAACCATTTATCATTACGAATATTTTTGCCAAAAGGATCTGATACAAACCTCTTTTTTTTTATATATATACTCTACTCAACACCAGTATGACTTGAATCCTATATTGATTATGACTCAAATATCTATAAAGAAAGTGTAGTTATTATCTCTTTAAATCTGTTGGTTTTATCGTCATCATCATTAGCGTCAATATTAGTTTCTTTCGAATTGGGAACTGCTAGTTTGAAAATGTTCATCATCTCTACATACCCAGTTTTACAACAATTCCAATCTTCTAACTCCTCAATCAAATCTATCTCTAGATCATCTTTAATTCGAATTCTTCTTGTACAATATTCAGAAACTAACATTGAGATATTAGACTCTGAAACAAATTTCCATCCGAAAAAAGATACTGCTATTACATTGTTATCAATTCCCAACTGCTGGTCCCTTATCCATGCTGCAATCAACTCAATATCAATATCAATATCACTGCTAAACGGTACTAATTTCAAATTTCTAATCTGATCCATATACTTCAAATTATACTCATAAATCTGTTTGAACATCCTCAACTCATTATCATAATTACTCACCCGTATACAATAAACATTAAGGGGAGTCTGTTGCTTTGACCAGGGGCAATTCAGTTTATGACATTGAATTATTTTTTTTAATAATAATTCTTTCAATTCTTCATCGTCATCCTCTTCTATTTCTGGTGCATTACCAAGTATCAAGCTAGCACGACACACAGAGCATCCAATATTATTGTTAATAACCTCCCATCCACTCAAACTCAGATCCAATACTGATAATCTAGAATTTATAACATTCATATTAACTCTAAAACTGTGAATTCTCTCAATCAATCTCTGCTTATCAAAAGGCATATATTTACCATCCTTCCTCAACATGGAATCACCACTGTCATGTCTAATAACACCATGTCTTTTGCTAATAGATTTGAAATATTTTATCACCGAACTCGAATTTGTGTCTTTATTCACCTTCAAATTGCTCGTTTTCGCCCGTTTGAACTGCTTTAAATTCGTGTCTCTCTTCACTAGCCCTCCCAATGTCTTCAACACATCACTAAGTCGTTTCTCATCCATCTTTTCTAGTCTATTCTTGTTGATCTCTTTACATAATAAAAAAAAAATAATTTCCTTTTCAGCCAGTACTTAAGAAAGAAAAAAAAAAAAAAAATTCCTCAGTCAAAATTGTCCAACTTCCCACCTCCAAAACTCACCTAATCCCAGTCCCATCAAGCACCAGCACAGCACGCAGCCAAATGCAAGACTTCCAGAAGAACTTTCTTGACTTAGCAGTCGAATCAAAAGCCTTGAAATTTGGCTCCTTCACTTTGAAATCAGGAAGAACTTCACCTTATTTCTTCAATCTTGGTTTATTCAACACTGGTAAATTATTATCCAACCTTGCAAGCTCTTACGCCACTGCAATCATCTCCTCCGGTGTTGAATTTGATATCATTTTTGGTCCAGCTTATAAAGGAATCCCATTAGCTGCAATCACTTGTGCAAAATTAGCTGAAATTGGTGGGTCCAAATACGAGAAAATCAGTTATGCTTTCAATAGAAAAGAGAAGAAAGATCATGGTGAAGGTGGTTCGATTGTTGGTGCTGCTTTGGAAGGGAAACGTGTGTTGATTATTGATGATGTTATGACTGCTGGTACTGCAATTAATGAAGCTTTTGAAATTATTAAATTGGAAAAGGGAACCGTTGTTGCCACCATAATTGCATTGGATAGACAGGAGAAAACAGTTGATTCTCAATTCAGTGCTACTCAGGTTGTTTCTCAAAGATATCAAATCCCTGTTTTTTCAATCGTTACTCTTAACGATATCATTGTTTATTTATCTGGTCGTATTACTGATGATGAAAAGGCTCAAATTGAGAAATATCGTGCTGACTATGCACCAGCTAACATCAAACACTAACCTGCTTTGGAAGTGATTGATCAAAAAACTCTTATAATATATTATAAAACTATTTAACCTTTGATTTACCTTCTAACATGTAGGAATTTATTTTTCTGTTTTGGCACAGCTGGTTTTGCCTGTTGACCAGCGGACACTGGAGTAGCTGGTGTCTCATAAATACTCTTTGTGAAAGGGTGTCCCAGCTGGAATTTACTAAACATTGGAACAATGGTGTTCATCTTGAAACCTTTAACTTTAGGAATCTCTTTTGGTTCAACACCTTTGAAATCAGGTGGAGCTGGTGAGTCTTTCAACGAAGCTAAAGTTGTCTCGTGTGATTGCAGATATTTAGCCACGTAGTTCATCAATTCACGTTTATTACTTACCATCACACTTTCTGGTTTCCCATCATGTTTCAAATTCACACGAACTCGTCCTGGATTACCATAATCTTGTGGATGTGATTTATCTGGTTCATAAACAACCGTTAGATGGAGCGTGGTACACGCCTCTGCAATGGTCTGAGCCAACGGGTTGATCACAGCACGACTGCTACTCACTCTTCTTCCCTGTTTATGTGATCTGTTCTTATCGAAATAACATGGATAAAGCAACTGCATTGATTTCAACAGCTCCATCTCTTCCTCGTCAAACTTCTTGTGATTTGGGAACAACATCCCTTCTTCTAATTCATCTGCGGTTGGCACTCCTCCTGGTATTGGGAATAATGGTTGTTGTTGTTCTTCACTGTCTTGAGAACGAACAATTTTTTTCTCCAATTTTGGTGCAAACGGTGTCTTTAAAGTCGGGTCAAACTCTGCTAAGTCCATGTCCAAGTTGTCGATGTCCTCAGCATCGGAAATCTCTTCTAAAATCGGCATTTTTGTGGTCTTTTCAATGGTTAAAATTGTTGAAATATTGATGTATTTTCGACACTTTGAAATAATTTTTTTTTTTTTTTCAGTATGTAAAATAGAACTGTAATCGAAGTTGAAGAGAGAACCAACGAACGATGGCTGAGGTGTCTAGAAAAAGACGTTTTGAGCGTCTCAATGAAGAGAGAACGTTTCAATTTGCCTTAGGGCCAGTGCGCAAAGATTTAACGGAAATTTTAAAGAGATTAGACGACGAGCAACATCATGATCTAGCTGCTCAATTATACTCGGTTTATTTGATGGAACAGTTGGGGATAATAGACACGAATATGGTGAATTATACTCTGTGGCCAGAGAAACAAAAGCATGCACAAAATCCACTGTCGAACTGGCTTTATACCGACGATCCAAGTGATGTTTTCTATTCAAAACCAAACTCTGTTAAGAGAAAATTGGTGAAGGAGAAGACTAAACCTTCTGTCTCTGGACAATTTGGTCATGTTGAAGCACTCAGAACAGAAATGGAGACCGTGTTCAAGAAAAAAATAAGTGAGCGTGTCTTTGCTACAAAATTGGGGAGAAATCATAATGCTGCTGCTGAAAAGATCAAATATCACATACAACCAACTATTGATTCACCTTATTTATCAAATGAACATTTCCATATATTGCAAGATAAATTAGACAACTTGCTCCAATCTTTCAAACCATCTCGACTGTCAAATTACAGAGATTCACATACTAGAGTCCCACATATTAAAACATGGCAAGACGTTTTATTAAATTTAAATCCATATAACAGTAAACTTCATAAAAAGTTATACAAGATGTTTGAAACTGACGCCAAAGAATCGATGCAAGATTATATAGACTTGTTGAATTCAATGGATTCAAATTTCTTGAAAAATTGTCCATTTTATCATGATAATTTCACACAAGCTGAGGAAAAATCAAGAATTAAGTATTTGCCAGTAACGTTGAAGTATGATTATCCAAAGATTAAACATCAAACGAGTAGATTAAGAGCATTAAGAAGAAGAAATTTAATCAAATTGTTGAATGAGAGATTTACTAAAGAAAATTTGAGAAAAAGACAATTTGATGAGATTCATAACAAAAATGAAGATTTTCTTATTAGATCTTATGTTTGATTGCTTACACTGACTGTTCTGTTTCCATCGCATTTTCATTTCATTCATTCAGTCATTAAACTACACTTAACAGTGTTTCACTTCATCGCATCAATTTCCATATAAAATCAACTCCCTTCAGGGAACAAATTCTCAAATAATTTATCAAATATTTCAAATATCAAGTTATCATTCAATTTCTCATTTTGTAACATCAAATGTAATCTTAAACTTGCAATTTTGGTATTTTCTTCACCAACAATTTTACCGAAAAATTCATTCATCAACATTTGAATTAAAATCTTACTTTCTTGTTTACTTGATTGTTTATCTTTAAAATTTCTTATATCTCCTTTGTAATTATCAGCTTGTCTTGTGAAAAAAATATCATCTTGTGGCCATAGTTTCAACTCAATGTATTTCACCAATTGAATGATTTTTTCCCTCTTGGTCATATTATTTATTAAATCTTTGATATGTTTTTCAATGGTACTTCCAAAAATTTGTTGTAAAACGACTAATATGGCTTTACCTCTAAGCCATGCATTTGATTTATTTATAGCAAACATCCCAATGATCAAATCAATAACAGGTTTAACAAATGATTTGGTTTTATATTTATTAGTACTGGTATTGCTCATGTTGTTGTTGTTGTTGTTGGTAGTTGCTGATGGAGCAGTTGTGGAATTGTTTTCAAATGCTTCAATTTCATCTTTATATTCCCCCATATCTGTGTTAATTGAACCAGAGTTAATACTTTGACGATCATTATTCTTCATATCATTTTCACTTATATTTCTAAGTAAATTTATTGCTGAACTGTTACTAGGGCTATTCAATGAGTCTAAATCAATTTTGAAATCTTCAATGGTTAAAAACTCTCTGAAAACTTTATTAGAACAAATTTCAGGTATTTGGATCAACTCTTGTAAATATTTTTGTAACTTATTTCTTCGTTCATCAATTAAAAATTTCTGTTGGAACTTGATGATTATGTTCTTTTTAGGGAAATGTATGTTTTTCAATTTTGTTGGATATCTCTTATTTAAATATTCATTTAATTGATAAAATTGATTATATCTTCTTCCAATGATCCAACTGTGTTTCAACTCAACATTTTTATCATCATATTTCTCAATCTTAATAATGAACAAAATATAATCCTTTTTCTCTTGTCTTGCTTTAACCCATGAGTCAATAATTATTGAGACATCATTACCAAATAAACTTGTTTCATTATCCTGAATAATCAACTGTTGCTTGATTAATTCTTTAGATTCAATTTCTCTTTGAAAACTTTCTTTTGATTTTTTCAAAATTCTTAATTCATTGGAGTTGTCAATCAATTCATTTTTCAAGATTAAAGGATCTAAGATTTTACACTTTCTATTCAAATTTTGGATCTCTTCATCTAATTTAGCAATTTCTTGTTTTAAATTCACCAAGTTGTGTGATTTTGAATAAAAATCTGGAACAAATTCTAAATTATTATTATCTTCATAATCTTCATCTTTGATATTAATCGAGTTTCCATCATAAATGTCAGCATAGTCATTATTACCATCATTATCGTCCGCAAACAATTTGGGCTTCTCATTTAAAAATGGTACATCATCACTACCAAACAGATCTCTTTTCAGTAATAATCTTTTATCATTGTTATTGATAATTTGACTGATTTCATTTTCAATAACATTCTGTTTGATTTCATTATCCTCTGTATAAGTTTCATTGAACTCTTCTTCAGCATCATTTTCAATTGAATCTAATTCATGATCACTTTCACTTATCGTTGTATGAGCACTACCAGCACTATTAACACCGTTTGAAGTATTATTAGTGGCAATGAAAGTATCATTTGCTAACAGTTTCAAGAAAAAATCACTGTTTTTGAAATCATTCAAGTCAGTAATTTCCATTCTTTTATAAACTTCATTTTGTAAGATTAAAATTGTGTTTCTGGCATTGATGTAATCATTGATCAAATCACTATCCTTCATATGGTCATTAATATCCAATTTTGACACTCTGTTCACAAATGAATCAACTTGATTGAAAACACTGGAATCAATTTTCAATAGCTTGATGTTAAAATATAATTGGAAAATTTGTTTTATATCATTTACTCCATTGATATCAATTGAAGTTGGTTTCTTAATCAACCCAAAATCATTTGGATTTTCTAAAGGGTCTTTTATACCATTAACAGTTAGCCAATATTGAAGCAAGATCAATTTTTTCCTTTGTTCCATAAATTCCATGAAGATTGATAAATAAGATGGATTGTTCAAAATTTGTTGTAATGATAAATTATTAATGAAATCATTGAAATTATCTTGATTGAAAAAAGAATCATTGATGAGTGAAGTTTCACCAAAATCTTGAAACTTTTTATCGATTAAGTTCTTAGTTATCAATAAACGTTTCCTATATTTGAAAAATTTATCAGATTTTGAATTAATCTTTAAAATACGAGTTAATTGAATGTTGATATAATATTTCAATTGTTTCAACATTGGGATTGATTGACAAGAGCTAACAGTTTTCAGATATTTTTCAAAATCTTGTTGTTTCATTGATGGTGAGATTTTAGTTGCCAACAGTGGATTTTTCAAAATTGTGGATGATGTAGACTTGGTAATGTTTTGTTCGTTATATTCTTTATCAATAATATTTCTAACTTCTCTAACTTTATCTCTATCTTTCAATAATGGAGTTATCATATTGATCAATAATTGATTCCAAAAATCAGATTCTGAAAGCATTTTGATAATTGGTAATAGTAGAGTATTGGTCAACAATTCTCTTACTAGAATTTGATTAATGGCGACACTAATTTCTTCTTGATTAACAAGTTTTGGTAAAATTTTATTTGCACTTGCTCTTGCAAAAGATTCCTGGTCTTTGGAGTTATCAATCGTTTTAATTGATAAGCCATGATGGACATGTTTCATTGAATTATATTCATTGGCAATTCTAAGATTTAAATCATCGGATCCAGTTAAATTGTTCAAATTTTCGTCTCCCACGATAGCTTCATGAGCGTTGACAAAAGTTGTATAATGATTCGTAATTAAAGGTAAGATCTCAATAATTAAGAAATTTGGCACATCAATGTTTGCAAGACGTTGTTTCAATTCAGATATTATAGAAATCATTTCAATTTTAGTTTCAATTGGGAAGGATAGATCGTCTGAAATTGATTTAAACCATGAGTGAACAAAATCTCTGATTATAGAGTCGATGATTCTGTTGATCACTATGTCCAATTCGTCATCAATGTTCTGCCATCCAGAAAGAATCTCATTATAATTGGAGCTAATGAGTTGTAAATTCTCCTCGTATTTCTCCATGAATTTAAACTTGGGGAACTTATCCTTCAACGAGACTCCATTATCAAGCTTCACGTCACTGGGTACTCGCACAAAACACACCAGTACTCCAAACGCCACCAGTGGCACAATAATCACAATGAAAACCAGCCATAAGATTGATGAAAACAGCTTGTAGAACGCGAGGGAAAAAACAACACCTATCAATATCGACCGTCTCTGTACACCAAACACACTGCGCTGAGCTGGAACGCGCTGGTTGTCGATGGACATGGCGTTGGAAAGTGTTTGAGAAAGAAAGAAATTTTTTGGTTTGTTTACCTTTTTTTTATTTATTATTAGTATCAGAAAATTCAATATTGAGAACAAAAATTAAGATAAAAAAAGGTTCTACAACAGATTTTTGTATGAAGACAAATGCAAATCATGTGGTGTATATGTTATATGTGTCAGTGGGAGGTCTATTTGCCCTTTTTCTGTTTTTTAATAGACTTTTTAGAGGAAGATTCGTCTAGTTTTCTCTTTTTTAAACTCTTTGATTCGTCTAGTTTCTTCTCTTTTTTGTCTTTTTCCTCTGTTTTATCCTTCTTCTTTTCTTTCTTTTTATCCTTTTTATCATCTTTGCTTGCTTTCTTTTCTTTCTTATCCTTTTTCTCCTTTTTATCCTTCTTCTTTTTATCTTTTTTCTTTATATCCTTCTCCATCGTTACCGAATCAAAAGAGGTCTTCATACTCAGCTCCACTTTCTCCTTCTTGAGCACTGTGATCTTCCCAGTGGTTCCTTGCAGTGTCTCTCCTTTCACAAACATCCTGTACAACGGAGAATCTTTTCTCTCTATAGAAGTTGCAACGACTTTCTCCTGCTTGAAACTAATCTCTCCAGAGCCGTTCTGCTGCATCACATCCAGTCCCTTCAGCTGCCCATCAAACAGTCTCTCCCACCACGCATCTGCAGACCCGTTCACTTCGTGTCCTATTCCTTTCTTATCTTTCTTGTGCTTCACCAAGATTGGTTTTTTGATTCCTCCACTTTTCAATGCTTCTCCTTCTTTCCAGCCGTATTTCTTCAAATATTTATTACTGTCCATCCTTCTTCTCTTCAGCTTCTTCTTCTTCTCTTCTGCTTCGTTCTTTCTTTCTAAAATTCAAGCTCATCGCCAGAAATTTTTTTTTATGTGCATGAATTCACCTCAATTACAGAATTATTTACAAAAAGTACAAAACTTCACAGTTTCATCACCGAAATAAACCAGCTGAGCAAGCATCGAAAAATGGCTGCCGATGAAACTGAAGCCGCGCTCAAGCTGAAATTGGACGCTCTCAAGGAAAAATTTAACAGTTTCATAACTCTTTGTGCACTCCAACCACTTCTTCCTGACCAAATTAATCAATGGTTCCAGCTTATAGAGACCATTCCATCAAGACATCCTTTCAAATCAGAGGCTCTCAGATCTTGTGCACATACATTGGTGCTTAATATCACAGACACCAAATTTTTCTTGGACCTCATTGAGCTGTTTAAGCAAGAAATCGCAGATATCGAAGATTTAAACTTGATGTTCTCGGAATTGAAGAATATATTTGATATCACAACTTATGATTACAAGTCCAGTTACAAAATTTTTGATGCCATCTATGCCATCTTATCACCGTTTGTTGTTGAAGAGAATGATCGTGTTTTCAGAGAAACTCAGAGTATGTTTTTACATAGATTAGCAATTCCTCATAATAAAAGTGAAGACACCTATGCCAATTATTCGGCATTCATTACAAGATTTGCTCCAGATAATTATGAAACTGCAATGACGTATGCTTCTAATATTTTCAGAAACACACAGGATACTTTTGATGATATCGAAATTTTTGAATTGAAATACAATACTTACGAAGATAAGTCTAAGTTCTATTTGGATTACCTTTATTTGATCCATGATAAAAAGAAGAAGTTCAACAAAAAGGGACACATCGAAGGAATAATGAGAAGATGTTTCCTTGATAACGCTGCTACGTTGCAAGTATGGGACAATTTCTTACCATTGTTATATCGATATAACCACTTACGTGATAACAAATGGTCTGCTCATGTACTGAGATTGTATCCAAATAGTCTTGCTGGGCTGAGCATGGTGATAAGAAATATGAGACCTGATGAAGAACACGTTGATCAAATCACATCTATTAAAGAAGAAATTAAAAAATTCCCTACGGTACCATATCAGGAATGGATAGAATTTGCCACTTCCGTTCTAGCATTTGATCTGAGTGCAATTCATTTTATTGAACATAGAGATTTGTTGGCGAGAGTTAATAATATGGCTTCTGAAGATGCTCAAAATTTTTTGCAATTTGCACTAGCAAATAACTCTCCTCAAAATAATTATGATGTTTACCATACTGTTGAAAGAGCAGTAGCAACTTTTTATGAAAAATTAGGTCGTATCGAAGAAGCTAGAAAGACTCATTTGGAAATTACTACCAAATTCCCTGGTGAAGCAGAAAATTGGTTATATGCTTATATGTTTGAAAGATCTCAAAAAAATAATGATCAAGCAAGAAAAGTTCTTATGGCTGCTGTTACAAGAGCTGAATTGATAGATTGGCCAGAAAGAATTTTCCAAGAAGCATTGCTCTTTGAAAGCATTTACGGTGATGAAGTATATTATAAAAGAGCACAACTCAAAGTGACTATGAAGGAAAGAGAGCTTTATACACTCAAATTAAGAGAAAAACAATCAGATACACAAGCTCAGGATTTTGCGTCAATCCCACCAGTACCAATACTTGTCTCTCAACCAGCGGTTATAACTCACGTTCCTGCTCCTCCACAACCTTTTCAATATCAAGTTCCATCTCAAATCTATCCACAACAATCTTATCCACCTCAGTTTCAAACTCAAACTGTTCCTGTCACGATAAATCCAATTCACTATCCACCACCACTACAACAACAACCACTACAACAACCAACATCTTCATCTTCATCTGACAAAAGAAGAGCTGAAGGAGATGTTGAAATGGAAGATGTTGATTCCAAAAAAATCAAAGCAAATACTCGTGATCGCGAACATTTAAGAATTATTATTAAAAATCTACCATTTTCAATCACTCAAGTTTATTTAACTAAATTCTTTAAAGAATGTGGTGATATCAAAGAAATCATCATATCACAAATAAATGAAACACAATCACAAGCTACTGTTGAATTCACTGATGAAGTCAGTGTCTTGAGAGCTTTAACTAAAGATCATAAAAAAATTCAAGGTCAAGAGATTTCAGTATCAAGAGCAAATAATGTCACACTTTGGGTAACAAATTTCCCACCTGATTTCAAAGAAAAGGATTTGAAACAATTTTTTGAAACCGTCGGGAAAGTTGTTAGTATCAGATTACCATCGTTAAAATTCAATACTCAAAGAAGATTCTGTTATGTTGATTTTATTGATTCAGAAACTGCTAGAAAAGCTGAATCTGAGTTAGATGGTAAAGAAATCGAAAATCATAAATTAATTGCAAAACTCTCTGATCCAAATAAAAAACAATCAAGATCTGGGCCTATTGAAGAAGGTCGTGAAGTTTTCATTGCAAAATTAGATTTTTTCAAAGTTAATAAAGAAAAAATCACTAAACTGTTTAGTCAATTTGGTGAAATTGAAAACGTTCATCTACCATTATCAGATCAAAATAAAGCTTTAAAACGTTTACATGATGGTTATGGATTTATCACTTTTAAAAATCAAGAAGATGCTCAAAAATCATTGGCATTGAATCTGACTGAATTTGAAGGTAGAAACATTGAAGTTACCATTGCTTTGAAAAAATCTAAAAGAGAAAAAATTGAAGCTATCAACGCGTTTGATGATTATAAACATTCTCTTGATGTCATTGCTTTAAGAAATTTACCAGATACTGTAAATGCTCATCATATTGAAAAAATTTTCAAAGATTCTTGTGAAGTTGAGAAAGTTATATTGATACCAGATAAGAATGGTGCAATTGTCATATTCAAGGATCCTAAATATGTAGGAATTTCTACTCTGAAATTTAATGGTGTTGAAATTAATGGTATAAAAATTGATATCTGTACCGTGCTAGAGTTGGAGTCTAAGAAAACTAATCAACAAGTTGATACATCATCCACAAAAGCATTGATTCCAACGTCTATTAGAAGACATCGTGGTGGTAATGCTGCCGCACAACTCAAACATTCACAGCCTGCTAAATCTTCAACAACCCAATCAGATACTACAGCAGCAAATGACACTTCTTCCACTGGAAATACATCACAACCAAAGAGTAATGCTGATTTTAGATCGTTGTTTTTAGGTAAGAAAAGATAATTAGCTACATACTCATTCATTTCATTCTAATTTACATTTATTTTATATTGACCTTTTTTTTCTTTATACATATGTAATTGTGTAAAGGCCCATTTAATTTTCATCTAAATATTGTTTTAATCCATTGATTTGTAGCACCAGTTGTTCAACCAACTTAGTTCTAGTTTTATCTTCACCTTCAAATGCTCTTTGTTCTTCCACCGAGGTTGGAATGACTCTTGAACTTAAAAATTTAGGATGTGCTAATAAATGAGTTAATGAACTTCCTAATGAATTTTTCCCCTGTTTGGAACATAAACCAGGTACAATATCAATATTTTTGGACGAGATTTGAGCTGTTGCAGATGATCCAAATTCTAAATATAAAGCTTTCAAAGCTTTTTGTAACATCAAAATTTGTTCGGTTTCTTGTAATGCTTGTGTTGTAATTGCCATTGAATCCTGAGACCAACTATTGATTGTTGATTGTAATTGTTTACTGAAATAACTGACAAAGACACTTATTTCTGGTAATAATCTTGCACCAAACTTACTTAAAAGCTTCAAAATTATAACTAATAATCCATTACTCCAAATGTTATGATATCTTGGTGATGTTTGAACAAAAATGTTACCTTCTTGAATGACTAAAGATATTGGACTTTGAATTAAAATTGAAAATAAACCATTGGAAATAAACTGTTCTGCAATTATATCTTCAGTCACAGCTTCAATAATAAACGACAGGATTAAATCAGCAAAAATTGGTTCATCATTAACTTTAAATAAATGAGAACTTGAATAAACATTCAATAAACTTTTGGTTGTACCAAAATCAACTAACATAATTGACATTTTGGAAATGAAGCTTGTCGATAAATTCATTGCAACTAAACCTTTAAATAAAGAAATTATCAGATATAAGTCTTCTAATCTTCCACCAATTTCTGAATTAATTCCACTTTGAACAATTTCTAATAAAAGGGTTGTACCTTTGGCAATAACAATCTCAAAAAATAATGAGAATTTTGTTGATAGTTCTTCAAAAATTCCAATCTTACCCTTTGATGAGTTCAAGCATGATAAGATTATTCTTAATAATGGTCTGTAAATTTCAGATTTATTTTCAGATAGTTTCGATAAGAAATTAACATCATGTGAAGTGATTAGGTCTAAAGATAATCTCAAAATATCAATGATCTCTTTATCTGATAACTCTTTTTGTCTTTTCAATGAATATAATAAGAAGAATGAAAGTTCAGTACGAACTCTATAAACTTCAGCAAATAATGGAATTTTAACACCTTCGTTGATATTAGCTTGCAATAAATTCATTATAATTTCAACAAATGAATTCTGAGAAGGATATTTCTTGACATAAGCAGTTAATAAAGCACCCCAAGATTTAGCTGCACTTATTTGAGAAGAAACAAACTGAAAATTAACACTAGCTGAAATCACTTCATTTCTATAACCATCACCATTATTATCAGAACCTGTCCAGTACGGATTATCTTGTAAAATATCATCTAATAACTGCAAATCATAAACTGCACCTTCACCAAATTTATTGGAAACTGCTAAAGGAGCTCTAACAAATTGACTTAATTTCATATCAGGCCATTTGGCTTGGAAATTTTTATTCAAATTGGTATGTAATGATGTTCTATAACCAAACGGTTCATATAATGGTTTAATTGATTCTATAACTTTGGCTCCATTTAACATATCGATAATTGGTTTAATTGATTTCTCATCCTTAGATGTGAAAATTAACAATGCACAAATTTCAGCTAATCTGGAGTTTAGTTTGTATTTGTAACAATTTTGGATGATTTTGTCATTATTTCTTTCACCAGATCCTGTTGGCTTGAAATCAGTTAATTTTTTAACTAAAGTTTGAATGAATGGTAAATCATTTTGTTCGTTCCTTGATGACCATGAATTCAAAGCAAAAGCAACAGCGTCAACTAAATGAATACTTAGGGATTCTGGATAATAGTCTAAATTCTTGACATTTTGTTTCAAAATGCTAAAAATTGTTGGTTGAGTGGTGGTAGATTCTGATGATGTAGTTGTTGATGATTTGGTATCACGGCCATTCAAGAAAATCAATGAAAGACCTTTTTGATTACCTGCAATTATTGCTGAGAAAAAATCATATAAATACTTCTTAACTTCAAAATCTTCATATTCAGTTTGTAAATCAGTAGTAATTGATAATAATAAAACGTCTGTGTAATAATCACCAAGATGAGCTAACAATGAAAGTGGATCATTTGGCCATTGGGCACTTACTAGCTGTGTTAAAAGTTTTAGAAGTGGGCTTCTTATGGTGACTGATTTACTATAAATGTCAATCAATTTATTTGATTTTATGAATAATTCTTTTTCCAAAGTTGAAGGTTTGAAATTACTTCCAGATCTGATAGAGATTAACAATTTTGAAAAATCTAAAGTCAGTTTTGACCATTTGTTAAACCAAAACCCAGTTTTACCAAAATCTTCAAAATTTGGACTAATTGACAAATCATCAATTGCTGACAAAATTGGTTTAATGATTCTGACATCAGGTAGTGAAACCATAAATGATTTGATGATACGTTCAGCAGAAGATGCTAACACTTTGGTAATCTTGTTCGATAATTGAGTTTCCGGATCAATCCCAAAAACTGATATCAGAATCTTACTGAGAATTTCAATAATCAATGAACCAATTTGGTATTTATAGTGATTTTCAGAATACTGCCAAAACAAAAAACTTTCAAACACTTGGATTGCATGATTGGTTAATTTTGGAATAATTTCAGCTTTCTGTGGCATTAATTCTTGATTGGCATTTAAACTATGCATGATCAAATGTTTGTATAATTTCAAGATTGCAATGGTGAAATCATAGTTCCCATTAACAGTTTCAACACCACCTAATATCACACCAATTAATCCACCACGTCCACTATGTTCTAATAAATCAGATCTCATTAAATGTGACCAAACAACTTCAGGAAAATGTTCTAATAATGCGATTAATAAATACACAATTTTAGTTAAAATAATTGTGTTTCTTTGATGTAAAGATTGTTCAAAAGTTTTCAATAAGATATCAATAATATCACCATCATCGATAAAAGTTGATAGTTCTTCCAGGATATTAGCAACTTGTGACATATCCAGTGAGTTGAAACTATTAGTTAATAAATCCAAAATTGTAATTAGTGATTCTTGTTGTTCAGGAACCAAACAAGTGTTTTGTAAAACTCTTCCAACTAAACACCAACCATTATAATCATAATAAAAAATCACTGCTTCCAAATTTGGATCTGCAGTAGGAACTATTCTTCCCTTTGATCCTGGTGGTAGAAATAATGCGACGTTTGTATTCAATTCAAAAGGAGGACTGATATATAAACCATCTCTAATTTGAATTAAATCTGTCGTTGAATCATAATCAAACAAGATTTCATTAATTTTGAAAGTTTTCATATAAGTGGTCATACTAACCAATTCATTATGAGCAAAAGCGCCGTTAATACTTAATAATCTTAAATATGGAATCAATGATTCTGGAAATTTGGCTCTTGATAAATATAGTAATCTTTGAGTATGAGGGTTAATGAAAAATTTTTCAATGAAGGAATTTGGAGCCATGGACAAAACTTTATAGTAGGTATGAGAAATTGGATCAGTCAATTGAATAAATGGAACTGCAGCAATCAAAAAAGATGACAAGATAGCTGAATAGATGCTATCATAATTTAAAATATCATGACAATTTTCAATTTCTTTGAAAACATTTAAATTAGCTGCATTCATAATAAAATAATTAGCCAAGTCACCAGCTTCTGGGCCAAACGTTTTCTCAGCTAATGTATCTTCTAAATCGTTCAAAACAATTGCCCAAGCGTAGGAGATAATACCTGTTATTTCTGTGTTTGACGATAATAATGAGTTTATATCTTGTAAAATTTTTGGGTCAGATAAGATGAATTCTGGATTGAAACAGTCGTTGTTTGTATTTAGCCCCAATAACCATAATGAGTTAATTGACACTAGAGATTGGATCTCTTTGAACACTGGAGACGGAATACTGTTTGATGGTTGTATTAATAAAGTAGAGTCTTTCAATAATGTAAACCAACTAATTACATTTGTAAAAGTTGGAGTGAATGATATGAGAAGTGTTGACAGCAATTTCAAAGTTTCAATTATAGTGGCTTGTGTTTCTGATTGGATTAAATCAGCATATTCTTGTTGGTGTTGCTTGGAAATGTTTGTTGTTAAAGTAGTTAAAAATTTTATTAAGTTGTTGAAAAAAGCTGGATCTTGTTTGAGTTTTGTGGAATATGTATCATTAATCACTGGAATTGATTCATCTGTAAGTAGAAGTCTGGATAACTCCAAGATGGTTCTTCTTTCTTTCAATACTTTGGTGATAACAGTTACTTTTTGTTTTTCCGATGAAGGCAACTTATCATCATTATTTTTCAACAGCTGTTCGCTAGATTTGCTGCTGGTTGTGTCTAGCAACGTTCTTCGACGTGTTTCGTGGATAATACGAGCAACTTCCTCCACATTAACATCAGCAATCTCAGACACTTCTTGAGCTAATTTTTTCGAATCTGGTGTAATTTTAACAACTTGTCCACGTACTGTCAAATCACCACTTGCTGGTAAGCTATGCCCTTGTGTCTTATTGAAAGCCGCAAGATCTGTCAACACGCCCACATTGGCCTTGAGAAACTTGTCCAATGCTGACAATCTCTGTGTTTCATTTGGAATACTGAGCACATGTAATGCTAGCTCAAAAGACCTGGGGAAAAGGTGTTATTATATCATTCTCAAGACAATGTTCCGCTAAACGTCAAACTCACCAATTGTCTCCACTATTTGCCTGTGTCAAACTCATCGCAACACGTTAGCCGCTGAGGTTTCTTGTGTGTTTTTAAAAGAAGATCAGAAACATTTTTCGATTTGTTTTGTTTTGATTTTTTTTTTTGGTGGAAAAATGAAATCCGGGCGTAATTTGTAAAAAAAAATTACATACACAGAAAAACTACTACGGCAATTCCGACTATGAACATGAATTTTTGATTTAACGAGCAGAGACGAGTCAAACGTAGAAGACTTTATCAACTTCCTGTGGGATTGGTGCTGGTGGGAGTGCACCTGCAGCTGTTAGTTGTTCTCCAGGATTTTTATCTGTGTAATTTGGGGTTCCAGGAAGGGTGATATTGACAGTAGATTGTTTTTTCTTCAAACTAACTCTATTATTGACGAGGTTCTTCCATGCTGCGTGGGAATGAGCAATCACTGACATTGTCTTGTTAGCGTTCTGGTACTCTCCATTGTATCCAAACTGATTGGCTGGTTTTCCATCTGGGATCTTGTAGTCTCTGAACCATGTGAAAGTACTCTCGAGTAAACCAGGACATTTGGACTTAACATCAGAAATATCATTCAATTCACCAGCTAATGGATCATTAACATCAATAGCAATCACTTTCCAATCCAATTCACCATCATCAATCAATGCTAAAGATCCCAAAACTTTAACCTCATAAACATCACCCAATTGGGCGACTCTGGAACCTATTTCACAGACATCAATTGGATCATTGTCTCCCACATAACCGGTCTCTTTATCCACCACAGTTGGGTCGTCCCAAGTTTGAGGAATCGCTCCATAGTTGTGGATGTATCCTTTGAAAGGAAACAAGTTCTTGACGTATCTCAATTTACCCTTTTTAGTGTCCTGTGTGATTGGATTCAATTCTAATTCTTTATTGATCTCAAATTTAGCATTCGACCATCTTGGTATCTCCACCACCATCTGCACCGTACGTCTTTCTTCATTAAATTGAATTGGCAAGTCATGGAAATACGAACCAATCTCACCATTGGCCAATTTCAAATATGCTTTGAACTCATTGGTGTATTTGGCACCAACTTGCTCTGTGTGATATGCTGATGTTGTAATCTGAGACAAATGTTTCTGTGTCATACGCAGGCGACTGACAGCTGAGTGCACCATTTTAGTAGTTCTAAGTATTAAACTGCTGCTCATTCTGATTTTAAGATAACTGTCAGTTTTAAATCAAGTCTTTCAATTCCATCTCCAATTTTTTTCTTTTTCGTTACAGAAGATGAAAATTGGATCGATCCGATTCTACATTTTGTTATTAAATCAGAAGAAATATATTGAGTCAAGCTATGGACTCAGCAGCTGTGAATATCATGAATAATGGGAAAAACTGTCTATATTAGAAATTATTTATTAAACTTAGCTATTTGTAGTGGAAGTTAGTAGTACATATTATTATTATTATTATCATTTTGTTGTTATTTTTGAGTTCAATTTTCAGCTGCTTGAACCAGTTTCATCTTTCTCTTCTAAAGCAATATCAAATGGTGAGTTAGCAACTGCATCTTCATAACTTGGAGGTGGACCAGTCCATACTGGTTTACCCTTCTCATTAAATTCTGTATTTTCATCACTCATTTCAATAATACCATTGAAATTTTGAATTTCTTTAGTTGATAATCCATATGGATCTCTAGTGATCCACACAATTGGAGATTTTGCACCAACTGCAGGAAAATCATAAGCATGTTTCAAATATTCTGAATCAGTATTTTCTTCTGGGTCAGGATAATTATAGATATCTGGGATTCTAGTTTTAGCAACTTTATAACCACTATAGATATGAGGTTGTAAGAAACGTTTCCAAAATGGAGCTGGTGTTACTGCGGTGTCATCACCATCTGCTAATAATGGAATGGAAATTCCACGACGTTGATCAATTGAAAATCTGTTTAAATCATGTAATTCGACATTTTGACCATCAGTGAAAACATTTTTCAATGATGCTTTATCTGTGGTATAAATTGATTGATCTGCTCCATTTGTAACTGACATTGCAGAGTTTTTCAATTCATACTCTTCAGATAATGGATTGAAAATATATTTTTGAATTTTTTTCTTGAATGAAGGAGTCTCTGAATGACCATCTAAAGGTTTCATTGTATCAACAGGAACAACTTTATTCAAATCATCAAATGCAGAATTCAAATTAACATGAACAAAAACAGTAACACCAAGGGCAATAGCCTCCAAGACAACTGGACCCCAAGCTTTACCAACAACAAATAAACCAAGTAAACAAATCTCACCTAAATAGAGACCAACCATTGTTTGGAAAATAGCTCTTGGATAATGCATACCTCTTGAATCTGGTCCTTCCGCGTAAGTGTAAGTCAAATTATGTAAATAAGCAATATATAAGACTGCAAAACCCACTGCGGAAAACAATAAAATTAATGGTGAAATCATTGAGTAAGTTAACACGATAACAGTTAAATTGGTGAGAACTGGGAAAACTGTTCCCCATTGTAATTTAGTTAATGATGTAAAACGAGTGTATTGTTTTCTTGGAGTTTTATCCAAAAATGCACCTAATAAGTAAAATAAAATTAAGTTAACAATTTGTAATAAAGCACCAGAAGCACCAGTTAAACCTTGTAAAATAATATAAGAGATGTAAAAATTTGAAGCTTTTGGTAAATTTTCAGATAATAAGTACATTGCACTAGTTGGAGATTCAATAATTGCAGTGACTGTAGAAGAAGCAGATGATGCCAATGTGGTGATTAAGAAAACTTGGATAACTTGGAATGCAAAATACGATTGTTGTGTGAAATATTCAACTGCTTGATATGAAGTTGCACCTGATATTTTTGCCATACCTCTAATATATTTTGGTAAAAGAGACATCAAGATTGATAAGAAAACAGTTGGAGCCAATGAGGTTAATAAACCTAATAAATCTTCTGGTAAATTATAAATGAATCTTAACCAATGTAATTTGTTAGTTAGATAAGTGATATTTGAAATCATACCAACAAATGCAACAGGGATAGACCAAAAAATCAATAATGCGATAATTGCAGCAATACTACCAAATTTTCTAACCAATCTTTCCCACCAAAACATTCTTAAATTTATCCAAATAATATCTGTTGGTTCAATACCAATATAACGTGGAGACATATGCAACGCGGTATGAGAAGTTGTAGTTTGATAGGCAACTTGAGCAGAATATTGAGAGCCAAATTCAACAAAGACAGAATTGATAGCTTTATTTTCTCTGTGATTTGCTTGTAATTCTTCAATTTCTTTTTGTAAAGCTGGTAATTCTTCTTTGATGTAATTAATTGTATCAACTTTTTTACCAATTAAAAATTTTAATCTATGGTGAGGTCTCTTTTTATCAGGAACGTAGTCATTAATATCATCTGAATTAATAATATTACCTTTTTTCTCAGCTTTAGCTTTAAATTTCAAAGCACTTCTTAACAATGCATTTTCTGCGTTTTCTAATTGAGTAGCCATTTTTTCTCTTTTAGCGACTTTTTCAGTAACTTCTTTGGAGGCTCTTGCAACCCAAACAGTTTTAACATCGTCAAATAATTTAGCAAATTCATTTTCATCCAAAAATTGATTAGGAACAGTTTGGAAAAGAACTGTTCTTGAAGACAATTTTGTAGCGTAACGTGGTGATGATAGTACTGCTTGTCTAATGGCAGTGTAATAAGTTAATTCTCTATAGATGATATAAAGAATACCGAAAAACCAGAACCAACTTAAAAACACATGAGCATAAAATCTAGAAGAATGTTTAACGTTACCAAAGGACAATTGATCTAAGCCCTTTTGATGTTTCCCATTTGATGCGTTGATTGGTAATAAGATTGGGAATAATAAGATACAACCAGTGATGGAAAGAGCTGTGACTAGCCCCAAATATCTAATGAAAAAATAACCATCTAAACCAGCTTGTCTGATGATAAAATTGTCAGATTTTTTCAATAGAGGAGGCAACCATTGGTAAATACCTGACGGTAAAGGTTCAGGTTTTTTCTCTTCATTAATCAAGTCATAAGAAGATTTTGGTTGATAAATTCGTAAAAATTTCATTCTTAACAGAAGAAATGCAGACACGAATATGGCAAACATGACCCCATTGGTGACCAATGCGGTGACCACTGCCTGTGTAGAAGTGGATTTAGTGTCGCTTGATGCCATTGCGGAGTGCTCAGCGAGTGGATTGGATTGACAGTATAAGAACAGAAAATGGTTTGTTTCAACTTCAATAAATCAAAACAACAAAACAACTTTTTTTTATATTTTTTTTTCTATTTTCGCTTAAATTAAAATATGATCTGGAAGAATGTTTTGACTTAAAACTTGAGTTTTTAATTAGCGGAAAATGGGTGTTGTAGACAGATTTTGAAGACGGCAAATTATTGAGAATTGTTTGGTTGTGGATTGGATGTGTTCTGTGTGATAGAGTATTACTTGGTTTTAGTTAAAAAGGCACCACTTTTATAAGTGTATAAGAAGTTCATGTGGTTGCAGGTCGTACTAAATTCAAGAAACACAGCAGAGATGAAGTTTGACTAATTTGTTTCATGATAGTTTTATTCACCAAAGTTTATTACTGTTCTACTACACTCTATGAGTTTACAGGTCATCAGATAACATAGCTTGTAAGTTGTACCTGAAACGTCGTTTTCATGTCTCTCACTTATAGCTGAAGATAGATCTCGATTCTCGTCTAGCAAGTTTCTGCTACAGTTCCAGCTTGACGAGCTTCTGGAAGCTGCTGGGTCTGCAGAGTGCTGTATCTCGCTGTTTTGTGATGCGCTGTCCGGCGAGATAGACAGCCGCTTCAGGCTGCCGCAGGGGAATGCTAAATTTTACAGCCTTAGTTCGGTGTTCGGTGTTCGTTTCCCTCTTGGCACTTAAATAATTTCAATATAACAATAGACACTCGCCACCAGTTTCTGTCTAGTTCTTCTGGCTAGCTTTCTCCTTCTGTCCACCTAATTTCTATGTTTTTCCATCGATCCTCCGCCTAACTCTTCTTTTTTCCGCCTAAATTGTAATACCACCAGCCACAATTTCAAGCTAATCAAGATCAATATTCAACTCTCAACAATCAAGATCGTCCTTCTATCTCATTAATCAGCCTTAATCGATTGTCCACCCTGCTGTTTTTTACATAGACAATTATTCCCAGAATTGTGACATATCAACTGTTAGTTGTATATAACTCGTTCCTCGTGTCCCTTCTAGTTTTGCACTGTTGCATTATCATCATTCATCATTTAAATTTTATACTCTTGAATATTTATGAACCTTGGTCCTTTCACTACACTCTAATTAAACAACAATTCTCGGTGATATATAAAACTTCAAAAACCTTAATCTCAAGTCTACAACTTACGAATATATTGTATGTATTGTTTCTTGAAAGATAAGTTATAGCTCTGTCTCACTGTATCTACTTCCAATTTCCATATTAAGACGTAGTTTCATATAACCAGCTTCCAAACCTAAAAGTCCCGACTCCCAGTAGGCTATTTGCACTTTTCTATAAAACAGCTACAGTGCTACACCAGTTGTAATATTTATCATTTGAATAGAAAAATCCGTAAAATCATTAAAGAAAACCTCTAAAACCTTCATTATATAAAAAACCTTAACCCATTGATTCTATTAATCAATATCTCAATACTAATTTCTCTAATTATTTATCAACATCAGTATAAAAGAAAATAAAAGAAAATAAAACCCAAATATATTATGTGTTGCCAAAAAAAAATCATTAAATCACAATCATTCTAGTTGCCTATCTCTCTTTGTCTATCTATATTAATAACGTTCAATTTGAAACTTCAACAAAATAACTTTGTAAAGCACGATTCAAAGCAGGAATCAATTTTTCCCATTTCAATATTCTAACTTCTTTATCAAACCCTCTTGGTTTTCTAACATCATATGCCATAATTCTTGCCGCTAATTCTTGTCTAAAATCCTCTTTTGCAGAATTAGAATTAGAATTATATGTGGTTGCCGTGTTGTTGTTGTTGTTGTTATTAACTTTAGCACTAATTGACCGTTTTGACCAAAATGGAACCAAATTTGATCTAATCCTTCCACGTTCACGACGTTTCTCAATTGGATCTTGAAATTCTGAACCAATTAACAATTCCACAATCTTGATAACTTCCACTGATGTGATATAAAATTCATGAATCATATCTCCTCCATCTTTTATAACAATTGATCCTTTACGACTTGTATTGGAATCTTCATCATCTGAATCATCATCAAATTTTTTAAAACATTCAAGACATGATACTTCTAAAACATCAACCCCATCAACATTAGATTTCACCATCGTTGGATTTTCATAAGCTGAACCAACTATAGAAAATTTACCATGGATTCTTGAACCGATTTGAAATCTTTCAATTCTCAAGATTCTTCTACCATCTTTTCTTTCAAAAACATTCCATTCTGGTAAACATAAATCTTCCACCGTTCCATTAATTAAAGATAATTGAACCGGTTCAAAATGATGGTTTGGTAATGAAGTTAATCTTGGTGGCTTAGTGGCTGTTCCTCCAGAACTGATGCCTCTCATGACTCTATGTTTTTGAAATGCTTGTAATTCATTATTAAACTGTGGTACAAATGGTTGATGTTGTGGTTGTTGTGGAGGCAATTGATAATCAAGTTGTTCAGGTTGAAAGTTTTGATATGTCAGTTGTTGTTGTTGAAATTGATGGTGATGCAATTGTTGTGATGGTGGAACGGTATTTTCAGGGAAATATCCATTTTCTGGTTTCTGTAAGCTGAATGATTTGGATGAAAAAGTGACAAACAGATTTTTGTTACCATTATAGTTAGTTTGATTGTATTGACCACCAGCAACGTTATTTATATTGAAATTCATAGTTTGTGGAGTTAAGAATGGTTGATCAACAACAGCTAAATTTCCAGCATTTTGAGAGATCTCAGGAACGCTAAAGAATCTTAATCTCTGAGAATTGTTATCATTAAGATTAATGCCATTATGACAAATTTCAGAAGGGATTGTTTCATTAGTTGGTGTGCTTGCATTATCGGTGGGAATTGGTGGTGCTAGTGCATTAACTGGTGGGAACTCTGAATTAAAAGGACTGCCTGCAGTACTTGGTGATAAAAGATCCACTTGAGAAGTTGAAGAATGGAATGATTTGTCATTAAAACTAACCAAATCTTCGGTTGAATTTAATACTGGTAGTTGACTTTGAGACATAGAAGCTTGCACAGCAGCTTGTTGTTGTTGTTTTTCAAAAATCTCCAGTTGAGTTCTTTGCTCAGCAGTATGTGCAACAGCTTTTGCAGCATCTTGTTGTTGCTTTTCAAAAATTAGACGTTTCTGTTCATCTAGTTTCTTTTGCAATAATTGTTGGTGTTGTATATAATTTTGATACTGTTGTTGTTGCACTTGCTCTAACATCCCCATTTGATTATAAATATTTTGTTGTTGTTGTTGTTGTTGTAACATTGGTTGCTGAAAGTTCGTTTGATGTTGTGGGAACTGCTGTTGCAAGTTTGATTGATGTTGAAGAACTTGTTGTAAAGCTGATGATACCTGGGGCATATGTTGCATCTGTTGGGTATGAATCTGAGGATAGAACTGTTGTGTGAGAAACTGGTCACCCAAAGTGTCAATGTTATTGAAAGCAGCCAAAGATGAGAAGTTGTTGCAGTTGGCGTTGGTCGTGGTAGCCAACATGTTGTTGAGTGGGTCTGTGGAGTTGTGATTGTAAGGTTGTTCAAAAGAAGTCATTGAACTATATGTCTGATAAACGAGAGTATCAGGTTCTAAATAGCAGACTGTGTGTATTTATATTCTCTCACAGTTGTTATCATATACCACTGGCACCAGGTATCAATTAACAATAAACAGAGAGCTAACAATTTACAAAAGTACATCAATCAACAATAGCAACCTGTCTGTGCTGTGGCCTACTGCGAGTGAGATATCATCGTATTGTTCGCAGCACTTGCACAGAAGCGCGCAGGAGCACCTCCCAGCATGGAACATGGCAGATCGGCATCAGATCCCAAAAGCGTGTAGAAGTGAACACCTGAATCGTGATTCTTCGGTTGAAACTTGGTAGTAAGATGGGATTTCTGTTATTGGTAGTAGAATACTTGTGGTACAAAATGGATGCTTTGGCAGCTATGGTGGCCCATATGATACAGTGAAAATTTCACTTTTAATCAACCGAAATCTAATCCACAACAACTACTTCTAAACTCCAGTGTATAACTCGCTGTAGTTTGCCACAGCTACCATTACAATAGTTCTAACTTCTTTGGCTACTGCTGCAAGCAACAGGTATAACCTCAAATCAGATGCACCTCCAGCTCGCTGCTGCAGCTGCTCTCTCAGTCTGCCATCTGGCCGCTGCACCATCAAAAATTCCTCTTTGGCCCCAAGCTTCCATTTAAAGTCACAGCTTTCAGTTACATATATGATATTAGGCTTATTCTTCACTCTTCAACATCTGTTTCAATATGGGAAACATAAGTTGTGACTGATTCCTGTTCACGCCATCATTAAACAGTGAGTTTTTAAACATGCAATTTGCAAACCACTATATTCGCAGTTTCTAGGTACAAGATCCAAGAACCAATTTGTCATTAATCAGATACAAAATCCAAAGTTAATGTTTCGTTACAAACACCGAATGAGTACTAAATTATAATCAATCATTCAATCAATTTTTTAAATTATGAATATTCACGAATCACTAGTATAACTTGAAGCTGGCTCTATTGATCCACGGAAAGATTCTATTATTCAAGTAAGGCTGGACAGAGGATCACATGGTGCTAATAATTTACATTAAATTTGTACTGTCCACTGTCCAATGTCTAGACTCCACATTATTGATTTCTAAACTAATTCCACATTAAACACCAGCTTAATCAATCAATGCTCACATGGGTTTTCTTCTTCTTCGTGTATATTCTTAGATTGTAAATATTAACGCGTTCATTAGTATCAATTAATATGGAATCTGGATGATTCACGAATCACCAGCGAGCTAGATTCTAATTTCTCGGTTGAGAATAAAGTGTACGACTTATATCGTACACACTAAGCGACTACAAGTACTAACAATCATGATCGACCTCGATCTTTGTATTAGAAATTTACCATCTTGTACTTACACGTTTCTCCTTCTTGAGCTGGCTTAAAATATCAATACGTACAGGACGTCTCAATTGTGACTGCTGAGTACTGTTGGCCACTATTAGAGCTTTCAAGCTACAACACTTTGACTTTATAATACCACACATCTTGATTTTTATGTATTCAAGTTGATCTAGATTCTAATACTTTGGGAATCGATTTCTTTTCACCACTTCCCGGCAGCATACTGTTCAAAACTGCTATCAGTTGCTCAAATCTTTGCTCAAAATCATCATTAATTTACCCTTTTCCATACAAAACAAGGTCAATCTCGATGCAGATCTAAGGGAATCTTGCAAGTCAGTCTATGTAATGATTAAGCAACTGATTCAAAACTTGCGTTTCTGACTAAGAATGATTCTTCAATTCTGATCAACTCTCAACCTTAAGGCTTCAAGCCTGGTCAAGATCCATAGATACTTAAACTGTTGAGATTCAAGATTCAAATGCTATAATATTGTTGCAGTGTGACAGTACTATGTAGATCCTCAATAAACAAAGACGTTCACAACGACTTCTCTTAATTTCTCACTGCGATACACGATCAATCTTCTTAATGTTTTTACCTTAATTCACATCAAATCATGATCGCTTTCTCCACACAAATTAACGAAGATTTAACCATATGTAAATTGTAATATGTATAACTTATTTAAGCTCTCATGAAGACTCAGATCTTTGAAGTTTAATGAACGGTGAAGTTGCTAGAAATCTTCTTAGCTTTAGAATTTGATGTGAGCAGATTAAACGGGCCTTTCCATTTTGAGACTAGCTTCAACCATTTCGAGCTATGTTTGCTATAATATTGACAACTTTTTACTTTCTAAATTGCACATCTGCAATATCAATTTTCCACTCCAAACAGCTAGCTTAGTTTGCAGTATTCCCCTTTCAATCTTTTAGAGAAGTCAAATATCGACGTGTTAGTAAACTTTGAAATATGTCAAATATTTCATGGCAAACGATTTACAACTTACTATTCATACATGGTTCTATTGCACTTACAGTATATGATAGCAGTACAAACTACAGATGCAAATGAAAAATAAGTAGTATGTACTATGTGCTGTATTTTACAAGTTACAACCTCATTCAACAATTAGTAATTATTAAAGTTTACAAGTTACAAGTTCTAACTTCTACGGCTTTCCAAACCAGTTTTGCAGAGCTTTTAACGCTATAGAGAAGACAGATGTTTGAAAATTGACACCATTTATTACCAATTAAAGCAATCACCTGTTTTTTTGGAAACTGTCCTAACTCCAGGTTCTAGCTCGATCCGATCCCTTCAAAAGCAATACTTGAACTAAAATTGAAAAGATGTGAACGCAATTGAACTGAACAACAAGTGATCAGCAACTGATGTAATTGAAGATACATAGTTTATTGATATTAATCATTTTCGTATTTTTGGAAACAATCGACACTGAATAGTGAACAATCATGAAGGATTATAATTATGTGATCAAATCGACGTCGTTTATTGAAAATTTGCAGTCGTCAAAGCATTTATAAAACCGTTGAGATCTGATCTAAAATCGTACGTTTATAATATATATCAACACGAAAAATTTCACAACAGATTAGTTCAAATAGGGTTCAAACTTCAAACTTCGAACTATGTAGTTAGAACTTCAAGGGCTTACTGGGTTGTGGACAAGATCAATTAAGGGTTATGTGCCATATGGTATAGCTTGGTATGATTAACGGGTCTACTTGGTTTTTTTGTTTGAAGAATCAAGCTAGCAAGTAGTTTTGACGTAGTAATTAAGTTAAGCTTTTTTCTAAAGTTTGATGAAGTTTAGTAGCAAGTTGCAACCTTCAGTTACTGTCAAAAGCTTTGTTTTCTTATAATTCCAGTGGGATTTCAATGTTTCAAAATCTCGGATTAAAACATTTGTTTATAGCTTCTTCAATTTAATGAAAGCAGTCCTTTTATAACGGTCTGCCTTTTGAATAGTACTACACCTTTTCCTCAACACGGTTTCAAAAAGCCAACTATATATTTTAGATCAATTCTTGTGATGCTACCTTTGAATCTGGATATACCGTTAGTGATTATACTTTTGTATGATTAACATAAACACGCTCACTTATTCTTGGTACTGAAATTTGAATTGATGTTTTGGATTTTGTAAATAATCATTGATAGAGACTCCAATGGCCTCAACTTGGCGGCTGGCCTTATTGCTAGTATTTTGTAAACAGTTGATAAGAAATAGCAATCATTGATAAAACGTCAAAAGTGATCTTTTAATCAGTTATTCAAGAGATCTTAGATTAGATGTCAGAAGTTGTGTCAAGACTCAAAACCAAAAGTCAAAACGCGGTTTTTTTTATGTCATCAAAAAAGATTGACGTTCAAAATATTGTTGCTAATCACGATTGAAATTTGAAAATCTTTTAGCAACCAAAACTGTTGTTGGAAAGTGAAGTTGACTGTTGTACTATGTTCGCTAATTTTCACAATTGATTGCTAGTTAGTCAATGTTTCAGTGTCGATGATTGAATATTGTACAGTTCGCTGTAGATTGAATGATTAAATCTAAGTTAAGATCTTTGAAAGACCAGGTTTTGTATCAATTGAGTTTTATTTATGGATCTATGATAATTGACTAGATAATATGATCAAATACTACAACTCTGTCAACGGATCGAAAAGATCATGATATATTACTGGTTTGACTTTGAGGTAAATTAATGTTATAAGAACAGTCATAGTCAGATAATAATCAGTTAATTATACTAGTGATTTAGTTCGGTATTTTTGATCAATATAGGTTATAGGTTTTTTAATATTCAGTCACCACTGTCGGCCATGAGTGTACTTATAATTTTAGTCGAGTTGTGTTTCCAGTATTTCTGCACCAGTACTTTTTCTCAAACTAGGTACTGGTGAGTCGTGACCCAAGTCGTGACCCAGCTCTACTTATTATATTATTATACTTTCCAGATTATTTAGAAATTTATTAATACCCATTAATGGAAATTTGCACATGATGATATTGATATTTAATGATTGATGATTGAATCTTGATTGAGTTTATTCACCAGCGGGCTGCGGTTATTAGTTAACCATAAAACCTTCTCTGCGCTTTTTGATAGATTCATATAATCTTTGATTTTCTTCTCTGCAGAACATTTTGACAGATTTGAAGAAATTTTGATTCTTTCTGGCGAATGTCAACATCTAATGCTCATTAAATCAGGATTTCCGATCACTTAATCAATTCTTCCTTGACATGACACGCTAGTGAAAAAGTTGATTTGAGGTTCAGTACTGTCCAACCCTCAATATTTAGTTGATTAAAGATTTGGGGAATATTTTTAAGTTGAATTCAAGTTTAATTGACTACAAGTACACGTTCAGTGTACACTAGTGTAGTGATAATTATCGTTGAACGTTCAAGGTTGTTGAAATCAAGAATGATCAAATAATTTATGTTCGTAGATAGTTGACTGAAGTCTGAGACCCGAAGTTCATTACTTCAGACTTCATATATAGTCATTAGTACTGCGTCCTCAATATAAGGAAATAACAGGGCGTTCTCCATTGAAAGGCATAAAACTAACCAAAACCTCTAAAGGTGTACATTTGTCAATATCCAGATCTCGCTTTACCAGTATTAGATATGAGATGAATGAGAAAATTATTTTGAGAAAATTCGTTTTATTAAAAGTTCTTGTGCTCTCAGTAACACATACGGGTCACTTGTGGCTCTCATCTTGAATGACAGGCTCATGTTAAGATGGATCAATCTAGAATCTAGATTCTAGATATATATGATTTTTGTGGTATAATAAAATCAACCAGTAGCTTTACAACTCTAGAGCTAATCTAAGTTTTATACTAATTGGGAAACTCTCCCAAAGTTTCCATGTAGAATTATGTACTTACAAGCTACTATTGATGTTCGTTTGCATTGATTTGTGAATCTTTATGCATCGTCAGGCAGAATGAAAGCTAATCATTGTTTTCTTACAGATCTGTAAAAAATAATTTACTTTTTTAAAGCTAAGCTTATTGTTTAATGGATAAAATATAAAAATGCAGGTCCCAAAGTTCATTGTTTGACCTCTGATAAATTGAATCGGGTCAACTTAGCTTGCTTGAAGGCTTAATTTTTAATAAGGCTTTGAACTTTTGAAGTTTTGAAGACTAAAAGTTCAAAGTCCAGGGTCCCAGGGACCACGGTCCAGTGGTCAAAGTTCAAAGTTCAAACCCCATAATTAATCGCGATTAATCGCAACTTTTGAGTCAACTTTAAACTGAGTAAAGTCTCATTATATTCTTAAGTTTTAACAGTTTAATAAGCTTGAAGCAGTTTAAACACCATTGATATAATTACCTTCAAAGTTCAGAGCTCTAATAATTATTATATTGAAGCTCTTGATTGAGTTATCGTAGACGTGATATTCTTGATCAAAATTAATCTTCAATCAGTGGACTTAATACCAAAGACTAGTGATACATATCAAGATTCCAAAGTGTTAATGAGCAGTTTGATAGAGTTATAAAACTTATAGTTACTAAATTTATATGTGAGGCTTCAGCGACACTAGTTCAAACAGTTAGTTATTCATGTAAGTGTACCACGCACGACTTATAAAGATTTGATATAGCAAAACTCGTAAAAGTTTGTAAACCGTGTTGTGATATATAATAATTACATGAGCCATTTAATATTGACTTTTTTTGTGTCAACGAGATTAATGATCGAAATTATCAATTATGGATTGGTAATATTGTTAGATATTTGTAAAGAATTTCATTGAATTATCAGTCCTGAAAATATTCAAAATGTTGTTGAACATCCTTTTTGTTTACGACTCGCTGATGAACTTCAAATTAAAGTAGTTAAGTGATTATTGTATAGAATTGCTTCAGATCAATTAATTGATTGAGTTCTCGAAATTTAAGAGTTTTTTATAAAACTTTTAACGTCTGGACTTTAATATGAACAAGATTATTTGTAACCGATAGATACTAGGTATAGTTGTGTCTATGACAACATCAAAGATTTATAGTTCTTATGTGTTTAATTATTACCATGGAATTCATAAGTGGTGCAATACTTACTTAACTGTGTATTCAGATCTCGCCAATTTACATTTTAGTTAGAATTATCAAGATCTAAAGTTTCTTTTCTTCTGCGTTGAGCTGGTAATAGGTATCGTCAATAAAGTTTGTATTGTATGTATGTAGTCTGTACGTACTACCAATATTTTATAAGTTCAGGTATGTAACACACAAGCAGGTCACATTACTAAAATCATACTATTAGATCACGCTACAACAAAGTGAGCTGTTATGTTATTCATTAACAGCCCATTGATTCAAGTCGTATGTTTATGTTGCATGTTTTACTATTAATTAGTCTCGCCATCATGAAGATCAGCTCAACTATAAATATCAGTTGTATAACTTTAACTTGTATAATCTAATGAAAGAGGACAAGCTTTACCTCGTCTATACTAACTACAACATCTTCAAGTAGATAGATTATAGACTCAGGCCATTACATTATTACAACTAGACTAGCACAGTCTTGTCAAGTCTTACAAGGTAAGACGTTAAACAATATTGGTACTTTCATTTGATTCAATTTTCGAATTCATGGCCTTTAATCAAGAGTTTAGAAATTGATTAATCCCAGCTAAAGCCACTCATTAAATCTTTAATTTAGTGTACGTACTACGTACTTTGTTAAATATAGTAACTCCTCGGTCATGAGTGTTCATTAATTAACATTTAATCTAAAATTCGGCAACTAGCATTGGATCTCGCGGACAAATTAATTTATAATTCCATTTTAACCGTTGAAAGAGATTTAATTCGATCTCAAATGTAAAACGCACAAGATCAATTAATCCATGTATCCAAACTTAAAAGTTGATATTAAGCATCGAGCTGTACTTAATTTAGAAGAAGTTGATGTTAGCTAAAAAACACTAATTCAAAATTCAAATGTCTTTTAATTTCTTTTCAAATGTAATCAAATAATCATGATTCATGTTACTAAAATAAAGCCTGAAAGTTGAAACATTTGAGATCAATTATAATTTGATGGATTGAGGCAATATTGTTCAAAACCAACTGTCTTCTGGCTTTGCATAGAGAACAATTACATGGATGGTATTAGGACCTTAGGTAAGTGTCAAGTGAGGTTAAATCCGGCTTTCAACTGAACATATTAATGGTTTGAGATGTTGTCAATTAATTGGTTAATCCATGGTAACTACTAGTTTGTAACTTTGTAACTGTATCGAGCTGAAGATGATGTGAATTTTGAATTTGGTGCTGTTGCAAATTCGAGTCTCGACGATAAACTGAAAATTCGAGTTGGATGTAGTTGAACTTAACAGGTACTAAAATCTAGGTCGACATCAAAAGAAGGCTGCAGGATCAATCAATGTTGGTGAAAAGTTTCCATATGTTCAGCTGTTATCTATAATCTTGATAAGCTTCGATCTCAATATTCAAACCGTCAGACAGCATATTTTTGTGTTGTGTTGAAATGAGGTCCCTCGTTGTATAAAAGTGAACAAACGGACTGTTTTCCCTGGATTTGTATCATGTATGGTGGAAATTTGAGAAATTGGTTCCTGAATCTCCAGTTGTTTAAATAGCAACAATCTGCTGTTTTTGTATAGATAACAGAGAAGAAGAGTTGTAGAAAAGAATGGTTTGTTGTAGTGGTAGCTTATGAAGTGATTGACGTGTAGCATTTAGTGAATAATTCGATATCTTGATACATGTCACAACCACACAACTACAAACTACAGGCCAAAGAGCAACAATTAATTATCAAGCTGTAACACTCAGAAGACTTGAGAAGCAAGATGACACACAGCTTAACAACAATATTTGAACAAGACAGCAACGATTACTAAGGTGCTACAGCTTTGTGTCACCCTGTGCTGCCGGTCTTGCTCCTACTGTCTACATACTACAGGTAATTATATGACGTTGCTGTCTCGATCATTTTGCTGTCCAAGCTTGCTATCGTCCCTGTTCAAAGTATTTAATCTGTGCATCCCTCAATTCTCTCCTGTTTTCTGCTTGTCTTCCCACACACACACACATTAACTATCTCAAGACTCTGCTGTCCGTCTTCAAGAGTTCATTAGTTACTACAGTCTATAACTGCACATCCATCAGTTATTATAACCATAATAGTCCCACTGACATTACAGCGCAATTAATCGTCTGATAATAAATTTAACATCGTTATCTATTTAAACAGGACTTATTAGCCATTGCAAAACAACTCTCTACTGGAAAAACACTACAACTACACACTATGTCGTGAGTATCACATCCCACAAGTCCAGTGCTGATTATCCTTTTATACTAACTAACATTGCAACAGTGACTCCACATCAAAAGCTAAACACGAAGCAAAAGCTGCCACTGAGCACGCCAAAAAAGCTGCCAAAGAAGCTGGAAACAGCGTCAAGGAAAATGCACCAAAAGTCGCTGATGACTTGAAAGAAAAGGAAAAAGAAGTTGCTGATAAATTGAAGAAAGAGTACGACCATACAAAATCCTTCCTTGGTAAACTATTTGATTCCATTGGTGAAAAACTAGTGTACACCAAAAACTACGTTGTTGCAACAACCTGTTCCGGATTAGAAACCGCTGCAACTGAATTACAAAACCCGGTTGTTGCCACTCAAACTGTTGTTGCCATCACTGCTTTAGTTGGTGCTGCTTCTGCTTTAAAAGATCGTCAACAATTGTTTAGATTCAAAACTGATGGTGAGATAACTGCTATATTGGCTGGTATTGTTGGGTTTGTTGCATTGGATGGATTCTTGTTCAAGAAATATTATCCTAGATACAAGAAACAATGAATCTTGATTAATACATCTAATGCCATTCCTGATTATATTCAAAGTTGAAGATATCTTTTTTTTATATACTGTGTTGATGTTTAATAGCTAAACACAATTATTATGGTTTATTTACTGTATATTGATCAGTTTGTTATTCATTCAGTACAATCGAGTACACTCGAAACTTCATTTATAGGTTGAACATAATTATGCTGTAGCTAACTATTTTGTGTCAAATATTATTTAGGGTTAAAGTAGTCACGTGCATTTATAACATGTTTAGGGTTGCAACAATTTACCAGTCACAAATTCTTATGCTTGAAACCCAAACACCAAACTTTTCCTAAACCAAAATTTTCCGCTTTCCAAATGAAAAAAATAAACAAAATTTCCAAAAAAATAAAAATTTCAACTATTTCACCTACAAATCATAGAAATCTTGTCGATTGAAAGTTACCTCCATCAACTTTCCAAGTTCCATTCCGACGAATTATCAACTTAGATTCCTATAAATTAAATCAAATCCAAAATGTCTGCTCCAGAAGCTCCAAAAACCGGTGGTTTCGCTAGAAACAACAGAGGCCGTCAAGGTAGAAGAGGTGGTAAACCAGAAGAAAAAGGTTGGGTTCCAGTCACTAAATTAGGTAGATTAGTTAAAGCTGGTAAAATCACTTCTATTGAAGAAATTTTCTTACATTCTTTACCAGTTAAAGAATTCCAAATCATTGATCAATTATTACCAAACTTGAAAGATGAAGTTATGCAAATTAAACCAGTTCAAAAACAAACTAGAGCTGGTCAAAGAACTAGATTCAAAGCCGTTGTTGTCATTGGTGATGAAAACGGTCACATTGGTTTAGGTATCAAAACCGCTAAAGAAGTTGCCACTGCTATTAGAGCTGGTATCATCATTGCCAAATTATCCATCATTCCAATTAGAAGAGGTTATTGGGGTACTAACTTGGGTCAACCACATACCGTTGCCACCAAAGTTAAAGGTAAATCTGGTTCTGTTACTGTTAAATTAGTTCCAGCTCCAAGAGGTAAAGGTATTGTTGCTTCTCCAGCTGTTAAAAAATTATTACAATTAGCTGGTGTTGAAGATTGTTATACTTCTTCTTTTGGTTCTACTAGAACTTTAGAAAACACTGTTAAAGCTGCTTTTGTTGCTATTGCTAACACTTATGGTTTCTTAACTCCAAACTTCTGGAAAGATCAAGAATTACCAGTTTCTCCATTAGATATCTATGCTGAAGAAGCTTTAGCTTCTAAAAAAGCTTACTAAATTATTTGAATAGTTATTAATTTAATTTTATAAATAATTTTGTTTATCTATTCATATTGTAGATTATCATTCTTTCTATCTGACTACGTCTAGAGCTTATAACAAGAAAAAAAAAACAAATCAATTAAATTTTTATAAATATACAAAAACTAAGTTTCTTGAGCAGGAGCATGTTCTAAAACCTGATTTTCAGGAACAGCAAATTGTCTTTCATTAGTTGGAGTTGCAGTCCATTTCAATGAAGTTTGATTTTGTGGTATTTCCTTTTTACCATTTGGATGTCTAAATAAACAATTTTTATTTTTACAATCTTGATCAAATTTACAATCTTCACTAATTGGATGTTGGAAAAAACAATCAATTCTTGTACAATTCTCTCCATCACGACATAAAATATGGGATCTTGCATGACGATATTTACAATTATAATTTGTACAATTTTGTCCATATTTGCATGCTTCTAATGATTTTTCAATTGGTGGAAATGTAGATGTTGTTGTTGTTGCTGCTGCACCTGGTGCTGGAGCTTGAGCTCCTGATGCTGATAAATCACCATTACTTGTGAATGTAGTTGATGAAATTGCTGATGATGGTGCAGGTGGTGGTCTAAGTTTACTTAATGAAGAATGAGCTTTAACACAATTGGCATCGGTACATTTTAGATTATCTGGACACCATTCAGTTTTAATAACTTTTGCATCTTCATTTGCAGGAGTAGGATGACCAAATGGGCACTGAGGATTTGAACAAATTGTACCAAATTTACATAAAACAATTCCAGTTGCCTTTTGTTGTTGTTGGAATTTTTGTTGTTGATATTCTTGTTTTGTTTTAGCTAATTCTTCAATTAAAGCATCATCTTCACCTGGATGTAAATATGTACAAGTACCTGGTTCATTTGGACAATTTGGAAATCTATTACAATTTTTGGTTGGATGAGCATACTTACAATCTCTTCCATATGGACAATGTGGGAATTTATGACAACGGGTACGTTTCTTGTTGATGACTGAGTCTCCTGCTAATTGTAGTGCTTCTTGAAATGCAGCTGGGTTTTTCAATGCTGAGTTTCTATTGTTGTGTCTATCATTATTTTTGAAACCACGAGCACCGCCGTTACTTAAAACTTTTCTTCCACCTGGGCCAAATCTGTTGTTATAACTAGATGGTCTTGTTGGTAAATTGGCAAATAAATCATCGTCTGGAATATCCGTTATTATATTATCATTAGCTTCTGCTGGTGGATTTGCAAGTTGTTGCTGTTGCTGTTGTGGTTGTGACCGCTGCTGCAGCCTATGGTTCTGAAATGCAACGAGTGCTTCGTGTGCAATGATGGCAATACCTGGATGGTCGAACAACGAATTCAACTCCGCCTTGATCTCTTCGTCGTTTTTGTCATTCAAGATCAAAATCGCGATATACTCAGCAACCATCTGTGCGTCCTCGGTGAAGTCCTGCAACTGTGCGATCTTGCCTCCTAAGAAGCTGATCAATTCTCCTTTCATTTGCTCTTGGTCACTCATTGTCTCTTCTTTCTTTCTCTTCTTTCTTCTGGTTGTTCGAAGAGTCTAAAAGCTGTTGATTTGTTTTTGAATTTATTTCTAGCAGAAATTTGCCATCAGAAAAAAAAATTTTTGGTGTTCGGATTAGTCAGCGCTGAGTGGCAAATTTTGAATTTTAAGCAGCTTATAAAATTATTGATATGAAGATGAAGAAGACGTAAACAACAATTTCTGGCTGTTTTGAAGAAGAGTTGCAAGCTGGTTTTGCTGCTGTTCAGGTTGTCTTTGGTTGAGTTTCACAACGATGAGTTTTGGGGAGTGTGTGAATAACACAGACACAATTGATTCCAGAGTCGGCATGAATCATAATCAAAACATAAACAATGAACAGTCAGAAGACAATGAAGATGAATTGCGCGACACGTTTGATGGCTCACGGCTAGAGTCTACTGCTGCTGCTGGGAGGCTTACGATCAAACAATTCAGCTCGTTCATGTCGGTAGACTCAAATCAAGATGTTCCTTATTCTGAAATCTTGAAAGGTTTCCCCAAGAGACTATTGAGATCAAGTTCTGTTATCATGGCAGAAACTGGTGAAAGAAGCAAGACTCCGTTCAGGAGAAATTCAACTTTTGGAGAAGATAGCAATGATCAGGCACCAACTGAGAGAGATCCTCTTATACGGCGTGATTCTGATATGTCAACCCACTCTTTTAGAGGTTTTATAACTGGCATGTCCCACAAAATATCCAATTTCATCAAGTCCAATGCTCCTAATTTACATGATAGACGTTATTTATTTGTGTTGAAATGCTCAATTGCTTATCTGTTAGCATCATTAGCTGTTTACAATTCATACATCTCAAAATTATTAGGAAATTCTGATAGTAAACATGTCGTGGCAACTGTTGCTGTTTATTTCCATCCAGCAAGAACTTTCGGCTCAATGCATCAAACACTTATATTTGTTGTCATCTCATTAGTATACAGTTTTTCCATCTCATTATTTACAACTTCTTTATCAAGTTATGTTTTCAAATTAGGTTATCAAAACTTGAGTATTTTCATCAACCTACTTTTTGTATCAATTGCACAAGGTATAGTCAGCTATATGAAACAAAAAATGAACCATCCAACTTTTAATACTGCATGTTCACTGGCATCAATTTCATTGGTTTCAGCTATTGTGAAACAAGGTTCTTCAAATGGTGATGAAATCCCTTTCCAAAAATTATTATCATTATTTCAAATTGTTTGTTTAGGTTCTACAATCACTGTGCTAACTTGTTATTTGATTGTCCCTACTTCCGCATTAACAGTCTTAAAGAAGAACTTAAATGATAGTTGTTCAATTATGTCTAAATTTTTATCTAATATTGAAGACAGTTTTTTACATGATTTAAATATCAATTCAAATGATACTATTGATAATTTATCATGTTTCTTGAAGAAAAATTCAAGTTCTTTGGACTCTGCATTGAATGAAACAAAATTTGAACTTTATCTATTAGGTAGAGAACAAGAATACATAATCCTTTGGAAATTAGTTAAATCAGCTCAACTATTGGAAAATCAATTACATGGTCTAAGAGGCTCTGCTGAAATGCAATGGACATGCCTACACAGTGATCAAAGTTCTGAGGGTAACGAATCCGATACAAACAGCTCACTTGGTACCAAAAATCCAATATTGAACAGTGAAATCCATTCATTATCAAGTTCAATACATAATGATTTACAACACTCGGTTCAATCTATTGATGACACCAATGTTCCAATGACGCCAACTCAACTATTTGATATGTTTATTTATTATCTTGGTCCTTCACTAAAATCATTCTCATACACAATCAGGGGTGTCTTGAATGGTATGCCATTTGAATCAACAGACAATTATCCAACAAAGGAAACTTTCCATTACAAGAAAAGTTTAAATTTAGCTCGTGATTTGTTTATGAAAAAACATGAAAGAGCCATACAGAAATTGTATGAACAGTTGTTTAACAAACTGAAAACAACTTCATTGGAAACAGAGATTGACGAGGAAGAAATCGCGGCAAGTTGTGGGAATTTTGCATCAATTTTAACACAATTCTCGAAAGAATTGGATAATTTTATTGACTTGTTGAATGATTATTCGATTTTCATTGAAGATCCAAAATATTCTTGGTCATGGTTGAGATTTTGGGGTAGCAGAAAACCTTTGTCAAATGAAATTAATAAAGAATCAAATCCAAATATTTTGAATTTAGATTTTGCATTGAAAACGTTAAATTTAAATAATTCAAATAACGAAACTACAAAAACGTTGAGTTTCAAAATTTGGGAATTCTTAAGTAGATTTAGGAAAATTGAAGTTCAATTTGGTTTTAGAGTTGGTTTAGGATTATTTTTAATCTCGATGTTTGCATTTTTACCATCAACCAAGAAATTCTTTTTGGAGTGGAGATTAGAATGGGCAATTGTTACATATTGTGTTATTATGAATAAAAGTTTAGGTGGTACCACGATGACAGTTAATTGGAGATTTTTAGGTACTTTCCTTGGTGCATTTTTAGCGTTCAGTGTTTGGTCAATAAGTGATGGAAATCCAATTGCATTAAGTTTTAGTGGTTGGTTGATCTCATTGTATTGTTTCTACGTTATTTTATATTGGCCAAGTAATAATGCATATGGAAGATTTATCCTATTGACTTATAATATCACTGCGTTATACAGCTATAATATCAAGAGAAGTGAAGATTTAGAAGAGGGTGATGATTCTGATCCAATAATTGCAGATATTGCAGTTCATAGATTTTTAGGGATCACTGTGGGTGTTTTATGGGCATTAATTATGACAGTGACTGTGTTACCGGTCACTGCAAGAAGTAGATTGAAGAAAGGTTTAAGTATTATTTGGTTAAGAATGGGGATAATTTGGAAATCCAATCCTTTGATGATTGATGATACAAATAATTTAGTTGGGTTGATTGATCAAAGAGGTATTCAAAAAATCATGAGAGAATTAGAATTATTATTAAAGCAAACACCTAAAGAGACAAGATTAAAGGGGAAATTTAGAATTGATATTTATAAAAAATTGATGAAATCTACGGAAAAGATCATTGACTCATTTCAAAACATGAATACAATGATATCAATTGATGTTAACGTTTCACCAAATGAATTATATGTTTTGAACATCACTAAACAAGAAAGAGATGAATTAGAAAATAGAATTTTCTTGATATTTTATATGATTTCATCTTCATTGATCTTGGGGTTCCCGTTACCAAGTAAACCAGCATCAACTGAACATTCAAAGGATAAAATCTTGATTAAATTATCCAGTATTAGGAATCAAAATTTATTGACTAATGAAGATTATGTCTTGTTATATTCATATATATTGGTGAGCAATATGATTACGAGGGAATTGAACAAGATAGTCATGTATTTAGGAGATCTATTTGGTTTAGTTGATCGCGAATCGTTTGAAATTTAATATGATGATGATGAAATTTTAGAGTATTATTGTTTGCAGATAATTATCTAAAGACTTTATAAATTTTGAACTTGTAATTTTAGTGTTTTCATCAAAATCAATTGGTGATAATGGATTCTTTGCAATGTACTCGACATAGATGTTTGAATAAATGTACCTCAAAACGTTTTGTAAATGTTGACTATTCAAATCTGTTGTTAAACAAAATTTCAGTCCTGATGCAGATTCATAGTAATGAGCTCTATATTTCGCTGTTGCAAATGAATGTAGTTGATTATGTTCACTTAGGAACCCATCTATGTGCTGCTGCTGTGGGTCATCGGATGGACTTAGTTTCCTGGCAATGTTTCTTAAAGAAAACAACGTACCAAATAATAATTTACATTGATCGTCGTCAATAATGGGTATTTCTTCGCCGGTTTTTTGTGTGAGTGAGTTTGTGTAGTCTCTGCTGAAGATGCAGTTGCAATGTCTGTCGAATATCCAGAAAGAATAGATCATTTTTTATGGTTTTAATTGAAGAAAAGTGAGATATTGAAGGGAAAAAATTGAAATAATTTTGGAAATTTTTAATGTTAACAATCGTGAAAATTGATCTACAGGAAAACTAAGAGATTTTTGAAACTAATTTTTGAATGAATTGAACGGTCATTTTGCATCAGATGCAGTCAGAGGAATATACAAATCACTTTCTATCATTTATGGTGATTATGTGTGTGTTTTTTTTTTTATGATTTAAATAACTTTATTGTACCTGTTTTTATTTTATTTTATTTTATTTTGGGGGGGTTTTTGAATTAAAAATCTAATAAATCAATCTCACCATTGTTGTTGTTGTTACTAGAAGAAGCAGGAGTTGTTGTGTTTGAAAAAGATGAAGTTGGAGTTGCCTTTTTCACTGCTGGATTGGAATGGATTTGAGTTGAAGCAGATTTGAATAAAGAACTGAAAGCGTCTTGTTTTGGAGCTGGGATGGATGGACCAGATGAAGTAGCTGGTGTGCTTGAACTGAAAGATTGGAAATCACCAAACGCATCAAATGGTTGTTGTTGTTGTTGTTGTGGTGGTTGTTGGAAAGATTGAGAATTGTATAAGTTTGACAAATTGTTAGAATTGAAAGAAGGTTGAGCTGGTTGCACAGAACTTTGGAATTCACCAAAATCATCATCGTCGTCATCATCGGCATTGCTATTGTTATTATTATTTTGAGCAGTTGTGTTTGAAGAAGCTGATGGGACTGGATCATCAAATGAAAATAAATCATTGCTTGCTGTAGTAGTACTATTATTATGACTAACTGTTGTAGTCGGTTTGGATTTTCTTCCATTAGATTCTTCAATATCGTACTCTTCAAACTGTTGTTTAGAAGGAGCACTTCTAGTTTCTTCATAACGTTCACCATAAACACCTCCATCACCAAAAATTCTATTATCATAAGTTCCAAACTCCTCATCAAAATCACCATCATCACCACTAACACGAGACGAGGAGACACCACCAGCAACACCTTGAAATTTTTTCGCATTTTCTCTAGCTTTTTTCCTTTCTGCTCTTAATTGTGAATCGTTGCTTAATAACTCAACCAATTTTTTCGCCTTGGTTCTCACGTTGATACCTTGATCTCTTCCCTGAGAGTCAATATAATGGAATGAACGGAGCATAGTGATCAAGCTCTGATTTGCCCTGGTGTCATCAACAAATCTCTCAGACCCATTTTTAACAAGATAATCCAACAATTGCAATGCTTTATAAATCTGTCTCCATTCATTTGCAGCTTTCTCGGTGAATCTTCTAAAAATCATACCAACGATCTCTTCCCTTTCTCTATAGTTGTAAGTACCAGCAGCAATCTTCTGCATTAAAGTCGAGGAGGCACCCCATGGTTCATTATTGGTGGCTTCACGGACTCTTGCCTCCATTTCTGTGTAGTTGTACACCACGTTTTGGGCTTTACGGACATAGGCCTTGACGTCGTACAAAGAGACGTTCTTGAGCTGTTTCTTCAATTCGTCCATTGCTTGATTTGGTTTTAGTTGGTTGTCAATTGTTGATTGTTGTTGTTGTTAATTAAGAAAAGGGAGAATTTTTCGAAATTTTCAGTTATCGGGAAGAATTTTTGCAAAAAATTGAGACAAAATTGTTGCGGTGATTTAAAGAAAAATAAAAGAAATTGATGGTTTTTTACAGTTGATTTGAAGAAATGAAAAACATAGCTGTGTTCTGTGTATTGAAAGAAGTTTTGTAGTTTTTATACCATCAAAATCCAGCAAGTTGTTCACTTGAAACAACAACAAAAAAAAAAAAAAAATATTCATTAACTATTCACAATTGGGTGCACGACGACATATTCAAAATGAACTCAGTTTACAATTCACCGGATTCTTGAATAGTGATTTTAGCTCTTGGTTTACCTGAATGAGTACCATAAGCTTCAATAGTTTTAACAGTGTCCATACCTTTGACAACTTCACCAAAGACAACATGTTTGCCATCTAACCAAGGACATGGAACAGTGGTGATGAAAAATTGGGAACCATTTGTGTTTGGACCTGCGTTAGCCATAGACAATAAACCAGGTTTAGTGTGTTTGACAGCGAAATTCTCATCAGCGAATCTTTCACCATAGATGGATTTACCTCCGAATCCATTACCATGAGTGATATCACCACCTTGCAACATGAATTGTGGGATCACTCTGTGGAATGGGGAGCCAGCATAACCAAATCCTTTTTCACCGGTACATAAAGCTCTGAAATTCTCAACAGTTTTTGGGACAATATCGTCATATAATTCAAATTCAATTCTGTCTAAAGCACGACCATTGATTTCTGGAACAAAAAACACTTTCTTGCGGAAAATTGCTGATGAGGATGAAAACTGTCTGATTGATCTGAACATTTTGGCTTTGGCTTCGGGTTTTTCTTTCTTTTGCTAGTTGTTAAAGAAGTCTAAAAAGATGAACATTTCCTGCTTTCTGGAAGTTTTTGGGAGGGAAGAAAATTGAAGGAAATGAATAAAGCAGGGTAACAGAATAATAATATGAAGTGTGAATTGAAAGGTTTAAACTGCTTAAACAGCTTGATTCAGAGGCTGAGTGATGATGTTGAGAGTCTGAAGCTATAATTCATGAAGTAATTTTGTTAAAAAATGATCAAATTCTGCTAAATTACTGCTATTTTGCAAAAAATCCAAATATTTTAATGCAATTTCACCACTTGTTGTATCAATTTCGGGTCTAATGAACTCATATTTGAACCAACTGTTATGTTCATGACTGGCCAAACGACTCTTGATATTGCTAGATAAAAAAATCTTTTCAATTTTAGCAACTTTCTCTCTGTATTTTTTAATTTCATTGGCTAATTGGAATTTATAATACATTTTGAACCATGGATAATCAATTGTTATAGATTCTTGTAATTCATGGATTTTATCATCAAACATCTCACTTCTTGTCAATAGCAGATCCAACTTCGTTTCTATCAATTCTAATACTGTTGGATCTTTATTGAACTTCTGTTCATTTTCAGCAACAATCCCATCAAATTGTGATTTAATCATTTGAACAAAATCATTGATTCTAACAGTAACCACTTCAATCTCACTCATTTGTAAACCTAAAAATCCAATCAGTTTACTAACAACATCAACACTTGAATTTCGCATTCCAATTGAAATACTTGGAATCCCATAATGATATTGATATGAATTATAATTTGATGATGTTAAATCTTTTATAGTGCCATCATCAATCTCTTTAGAAACAATTTCATTGAACTGATCACTAATAAACTGTTGTTGAAACACAACACTTTCAATATCAACCTGATTATCCCCAATCCCGTCAACATTAATAAACCCAATAACATTTTTATTGAAACTTTCACTCAATTTTAATGCACCAATGTTCCCATACTCATGTTTATCAAATTTAACCAGTGTAATCCCACGTAATGGTTTCCATTCTCTTTGGAAATATAAGTGACTTAAACCTTTGGAAATTTTAAGTAACGATTCATCATTTAAACTTGTTCCAATAATGACTTTTTCATTTAATAAACCTGGGATATGGATGTAGTCATTGCATAGCTTAGTTTTAAAATAATTTTGAGAATTAATAAAATTCATTGTAAACCCACTTCTCTCTTTGAAAACTGTTGCTTGCTCATTGCTAATGAAAATTGATGGAACATTAGAAACATCTGAACATTGATTTTTAGCAATTTCATTAACGGAACATTTAATCTCACCACCATGATCTCCATTAATCACTCTCGCAACATTCTTATCCTTAATATCATCACCATAAAAAACAACAGCAAGAGCTCCACTACTATAAGCATGAGCTAAATAGACTTCATTGGGTATCATTCCATTATGTTTAATGAAATGAATTTTATTATTCAATTTAATCTCATGATCCATTTTTGAGTAATCATCAACAAACACAAACTCCGCATCCATGATTTCATCACTTAAACTCCCACCACTAATCACATCACTAACATCAATCACTACACCATCAATTTCTAATTTTTGAACTTGAGGTACATTTAGCATAACACTATGACAATCTTTCATCACACTAAATCCTTGCCCTGTGAAACCATCATATGCATGAACTCCATTATACTCGTCATTCCCATATTGTAAATTCATCTGTTTAAGGAAAATCCTCAATGTTTCAAATTTTGATAATTTACTGAAATGTAATCTTCTATAATCTCGACCTAACGAAGTTCTCGGTAGGAAAACCAAATTGAAAATCATAACAGCTAATAACGCCCAACAACACCCTGCTATAAACCTTTTCAATGTCTGGTGATTACTGGTTGGTTTGTTATCATTTGTGTCATAATTATCAGTAAAATTATCTAAAGAGGTTAAATTTGTTTGAGTTGTTGGATTAGAGTTGTTGTTTGACGTGAGAGTTGTTTGATTTGTCTCTTGTGAAGTTGATGTTGTTGGTGGGTGTACAAGACTGTCGTTTTCTGACATTTCTGGTTGATATTGGTATTAATCGCTTGGGGGAAAAAAGGTAAAGAATTTATACGAATAAATGAATGTTTTTTTTATCTATCTACACTGACAACTGATTATTTTACAATTCTACATTAAATCTATTATATAACATGATTAGTTCAGTTCAACTTTCTTCACTTCCACAGGCTCAATCTGCTGCTCAGCTTTTCTTTTCAACTCGTTTTCTTCTGCTCCTTCTTCTTCTTCTAGTTTTTTGCTAGCATGAAGTAAATTTTGTTTAACTCTTTCATCTCCATTGACTCCATCCACCACTCTAAAATAAGGTTGACATCTCCAAAATGGGATTTTCTTATATGAACCACCCCATAATTCTTTTTCCCCCGTTGTAATAATGTCTAATTCATCAATTTTAGGATCTTGATAAATTTTATTAACAATTGATTCAATTTCTTGTACTATTGATTCTATTTGATCGAAATTTTGTGTAGCTGAAGTTCTACCAATTTTTTCACGTAATTCCGGATAATGAGGTAGAAAATTAATCAACATCTTAAAAATATGTGTCTTCATTGCCTTTTTAGATGCCAATCCTGGTGTTGTTTTAACGATTTCATAATATTCTCTAAGCATATGATCCACTCTTGGGTATTGTTCTTTTAACTGCTTTGATTTGGTAAACAATGCTGGATTGAATAACACACCTTCTGCACTCATAACACCATCACATTTAATTGTTTCCAAACATCTCTCGATATCTTCTGGGTACAGGATATTACCATTACTGAAAAATACAGTTTCACTTGGTAGATTGTCTTTAATGTATTTAATAGTTTCCCAATCAGCTAAACCTGTTTTTTGTCCCTTCATTTCCCTTAATCTTCCATGAACTGTGAGGAATTGAGCACCTGCACTTAATACCATTTTAGCATATTCCAATGATTTTTCCTTAGAGTCATAAATTCTTATTTTAGCAGTGACTGGGATTTTCAAATTACAATGCAATGTGTTTATCAATTTATAAATTAAATCCCAATCTTCCATTAAAAAAGCACCATAATGACCTTTTCTCGCGATCCCCTGAGGGCAACCAAGATTCAAATCCACTGCGTCACATTTATCCTCTATTTTCTTAGCAGCTGCCAATAAATATTCGGGATCATTTGCACAAAATTGTACCACTAAAGGTCTATCTAATTTAGAGTCGCCATCCATTTCACACCACATTTCTTTAAAATATTTTTTATTGGTGGCAAATAATTTAGCATGAAACATTGGTGTATAACATAACTCTGCGCCGTGTTTTCTTGTTAGGATACGGTATGCTAGTTCAGATTGGTCGACCATTGGAGCGACGATCTTGGATGGGCTGCCGATTTGAGTGAATAGTTCACGGCCTGTTGGTTTAACAGATTGCATGAGAAGTCTTAATGTAGGATGAATTTTGATAAGGGTTTTAGTTTTGATAATAGGTTTTTTTAGTTTGGGAGACAGATATAAGACTGTCTGAGTTGTGGATCTTGCAGAGGTAGTCGAGTCCAGGTGGTGACAGTAGAAACAGACGAAACTTGATCGATTTTTCAACAAAAGAAAAAAAATTAAATATTTTGACTTTAAAATTTCAGCCAGAAAGAGAAGTGGTGCGCCACAAATCTAGTTATTTGGTGTGATATTGATCAATTGAACTGATTTATTTTGTTAGTGGAGCTATGATTAATTGCTGTTGTTTGGGTTGTATCTGTGTATTGCTGATAAGTATTGACATTAATGGCATGATTCATATATATTATAAAATGGTAGTTCAGTTTTGACTAGTATAGTTAGTTGAATATCAACTGTAGCTGGTCAATAATAAAATTTACGTGGCAAGTGAAATAATTTTATAAAGAGCTGCTGATAGTTCATTGATGTTCAGCTTTTTTAATAAGAAATTCAACCGCGGCTTCCCGCGGCAATAAATTTGGTACTATAACAGCTAATGGTTATATTAATAGACGTAAGGATTGATTACTAGTACTACAGCTATACTCAAGTCAATTAGTTGTAATATAGCTTTATATTTTTATTAGTTATATACTAATTAATTTCAATACTAAAATCTTATAATCATAAGCTGCTGATTCATTTAGGCAGTTTACAGAAAAAATACTTAACTAAATTAATAAAATTGTGTCAAATTTATACATTACTTAACTCCATTATACAAAAACTCTGAACAAAACAGACCTTACCAAGTTAATTCTTCACCAGTGTAATTCAAAAACTTACCATTATCTTCAACAGTAGTACCATCAACAATGTTCTTTATAATTGCAGAAGCTGACTCTTCAGGTTGAAGTGACATTGCATCCAACACCTCGGTTAATTCAGGAGTTGCTTCTTTCACCTCTTTTGATCCTTTTAATCCCATATCTGTCATCACTAAACCTGGATTGATTGAAATAACTGTAAAACCTTCATCTTTCAATTCAACTGATAATTCTTTTGCAACATAATTCAAAGCAGCTTTAGAGATACCATAGATATTTGAGGAAACACCAAAATATCCACCAATTGAACCTAAAGTTGATGAAATGAAAATTATCTTTTTGGTTGCAGCTTTAGCCAAATATGGGTAAAGGACTTTAGTAACCAAGATTGGACCCAATGTATTAATTTCCCAATATTTGCTAAAAAATTCATCCGGGGTATTCAAGAGTGTGGTACTTGATGTAGCTGCACCTGCATTAGAGATGAAAACATCGATTCCCTCAGTAGCAATTTTAGCCAATTGAGCATCTAATTTACCAACGGATTCTTTTGATGAGACATCTAGTGTCACGATTGAAATGTTACCATTAAGTTCAGCGATTTTCCTCAATTCAGTTGCAGTTGACAAGTCTCTAACGGTGGCAATAACGTGGTTTGATTTAGCTGCTGATGAAATCAATTTTGTTAATTGGAATCCAATACCTCTGTTAGCACCGGTGATTAAGAAGGTTTTAGTCATTTTGTTGTTCTTCTGTGATAGTAATACACTTGATTCAATAGTCGAACCAAAAATAAAAGAGCTAAAGGTGCTTCATTTATACAAGTTTCCAACCAAGATGATTTATAATCAACTGAATTGATGGCTACAACATTACTACCTAGTATCTACTATCAAGTATCATGTGCAGCAATGATCAAAACATGTACATATACTTCTGGCCTTCAATCAGGCTGAGCATCTAGGAATTAGCGGGAGGTTTGTGTTGGCCAATTTAAAGCTGTCTTGAGTAGAGGAATTAGCGGAAGATTTGAATATAATTTTCTAGTAAAATCAGAAAGTTGAAGGCTTGGGCAATTAATTTATTCACTAACACCAGTTCAAATGACCGTGGAAGTTGCAAACAAACAAAAGGATTATAAAGACTGAATAATTAACTCACCATCCATTGATATTTCAGATTTAAAAGCTTTGATTAATTATATTGTATTTAAAAAAGTCAAGTACCGGTAGGGACACATCGCTGTATTTCACTTTCAAATAATCTTGAATTGAAATTCGATAGTACCTGGCACGGTTGGAGAATGGATAGCAGCTCTAAAACATCATCTCTAGTATTAAATTTTCATTAAAAAATTTCATGATTATCTATCACAACCCCATTTTCTTCAATTCATCTTCAGAAACAAATTCCAAAATTTCATCTCGGTTTACATAATATTTCAATTTTTGTTCTTGTGTTAACCTGCTCCATCTTAATTTAGCAATATCTTCAAAATCAGATTCTTCTAAATATGGTGAATCTTTAATAACTTCTTCCTTAATTTCATTATAAAATCTTGAATTAAATTGTTGAATGAATTTTTTAAATGGTATAATTCTTCTTTTTGGGTTTTTCCTTATTAGAGTATTACTCACTTCTTTATTATCATTATTATTACCAAAACTACCAGTAGCTTCTTGATCATATCTAGACTTCAATAAACTTGAATTACGTTTACTTGAAACTTTAGCAAAATCAGGTAACGAATGATGAGGCATCATAGTTCTAGAAACATCGCTTCCCTGATTCAATTCTTTCAATTTCGCAACATAATCATACATTGATAATTCATAACTATATTGATACGCGGTTCTTTGTTCAGGTGGTAATTGTTCATATAAATTTTTAATAGTTCGCAATTCAAATTTATCTTTTAATCCTTGTTCTCTCGCGATCCAATGTATTATCTTGCCAAATTCCCAAAAGGGTTGTTGTGGTTTCTTCAGACATGGAGGACGGGCTGTAATTTGAAATAGAAGAAAAAAAAGGTTAGTTTTATTTTTGAGTTGCGGTTAATCCATTAATCGAACTTACAACTTGTTATGTATTCAATACCAAACTTGCTGGCGTGTCTTTTATTTATGAGTGGTGTCAACTTTATGATAGATTGCCTGCTGCACTGTGAGCTGATCATTGGAAAAAGAAAACGAGTGGTCGATTGATGATTGTTCACTGATGATCTCTAGTGTTGTTGATAAAAACTTTCAATTTATTTTGATTTTTTATTTTTTTCTACTAGAATGTTGATATACTTCTCACGTTGCAAAGAGATAGCCAATTTGACAGCAGTTAAGCTACCCACACACTACACACAGAATAACTCATTTGACCAGAAATTGTCGTTTTATAACTGAAATTTTCTATACAAAAATCCACCACTCTACCATGGTAATTCTTGACCTTCTTCACTTAAGAATTTACCATTATCAGCAACAGTTGTGTTTTTAACAATATTAGCAACAATTCTTCTACCTGATTCTTCTGGAGTGATTGCCAATTTTTCCCATGTTTCAACATTTTCAGTACCCATATCTTTAAACTGATCAATAGCTGCTTGACCTAAATCAGTCAAGACCATACCTGGATGAATAGAAATAACAGTGAAACCTTCTGGTCCTAGTTCAAATGATAATTCTTTTGCAGCATAATTTAAACCTGCTTTAGAGATACCATAGGTACTAGTAGACATATTAATGAAACCAGTGATTGAACCTGCAATTGATGAAACATAAATGATTTTCTTTGTTGGTTTCTTCACTAAGTATGGATAAACAACTTTAGTAACCAAGATTGGACCAAATGTGTTAATTTCCCAAAGTCTTCTATATGAATCATTAGAAGCTTTCAAAATAGTTTGAAAAGTTTCTGCAGTACCAGCATTTGAAATGAAAATGTCAATACCATCTGGTGCAACTTTAGCTAATTGAGCATCTAATTTGGAAACAGATTCTTCATTAGCAACATCAACGGTGACCAAGGAAATGTTACCAGTTTGTTTGGATAATTCAACTAATTCAGTTGATCTTGCTTCATCACGAACAGACACAATTAGTTTGTTATTTGGATCAGCAGCTAATTGTTGAACGATGGCATATCCAATACCTCTGTTACCTCCAGTGATGAAATAAGTTAATTGATCTGACATTTTGGTAGTTTTTTTTTTCTTCTTTCAGTTAAAGTGTTATGGCTGTTATAAATCTGTTTGATGGTTGATACTGCAAAAGCATTAAGGTTAATTGCGAAACTTAAGATTAGTGGTGGTCTTTATACCAACAGTTGCAAGTTGGATTGAATGAATTGATTTGTAATTGTATGAATGGATTACAAATGCTATTAACACTACATCACTAAGTTTAATTATTAATCCTACATCATTGCAGCAACACTGGCAACGAGTTGTTCCAATGCGATGGTTTTATAAATGCAATTCAATCATTGATCGTCGATGAAGTTTGAAGTTTGAAGATTCCATTCAAGAGCAAGATCTGTTGCTTCCGAGATTCCGAGTTTATATTAGTGAGGTTGACCAGTTGATTATTGAAATTTCTACTCATTTAATTACGCCTGTTTCAATCCATAATTGGTGAAGTGGAAATTCTCTAGATGTTGGAATGCTAGCTTACAACAGTAGCACTGAGAAGACTAACTTCAACAATCTGATTCGAATCCTTGAATTTTGATCCATCTTGAGCAGGGTATGTCATTATGATTAAAAATGAGTAAGCGCTTATTCTCATTGATTAACTTTCCAATATGGCCCTCAAATTTCAATGAATCTGGTTGAACCAGTTGTATTCTACACCTTCTTATTGTTACAGAAAGTTGATAAGCACACCACATATAATCAATAATAATAAAATTTATCTATTCATTTCTCCATATTTGTAAAAAACTTTTGATAATCTTCGGTGGCTTCTAGCTCAATATATAATATTTGCAATCTTACCATGGAGTTTCTTCACCAGTGTAATTCAAAAATTTACCATTGTCTTCTGCAGTAGTTCCAATAATAATATTTTTAATAATTGCAGAAGCTGATTCTTCAGGCTGAATAGAATATGAATCCAATAAATCAGCTAGATGGGGCAATTTCTTTTTCACATCATTTGATCCTTTCAATCCCATATCAGTCATAACAAAACCTGGGTTAAATGCAATAACAGTGAAACCTTCTGGACCCAATTCAAATGACAGTTCTTTAGCAGCATAATTCATACCGGCTTTTGAAATACCGTAAGCACTAGTTGACATATTAACAAAACCAGTGATTGAACCTGCAACTGAAGTGTTATAGAAGATTTTCTTTGTTGGTTTCTTGACTAAATACGGATAAACAACTTTAGTAACCAAGATTGGACCAAAGGTATTAACCTCCCAACGTTTTCTATATGAATCATTTGGTGCTTGTAAAATAGGCTCTGAATCACCTCCAGCACCTGCATTTGAAATGAAAAAATCAATACCATCTGGTGCAACTTTGGCTAATTGAGCATCAAATTTTGCAACTGACTCTTCACTGGCAACATCAAGTGTCACTAACGAAATGTTTTTTGATTCACGGGCTAATTCAATCAATTCAGTAGATTTTGCCTCATCACGATATGAAGCAATGATTTTGTTTTTAGAATCAGTAGATAATTGCTTGACAATAGCAAATCCAATACCTCTGTTACCTCCAGTGATAAAATAAGTTAATTGATCAGACATTAATTTTTGTGTTGTAGTTTGATTATTGATGAGTATATATCAATATTGATGTTGAATGGAAAATTTTGAATTGATAAAACCATTGAATCTTGGTGTATTTATATACTTCTCATTTAATTAATACATAGAACAATAACACCTGGTCTACTACTAGTCGTACGTATGCCTTTTAGCACTCAATACTTAATGCCCATAAAATACTGGTCAATTAACTGTAGATTAATATTCTTCGTTAACTGGTCAGTGGTGTCTCATTGGTTATGTGCCATCCCAAAATCGCTGTTTCAGTGCGAGATCTGGTATTCCGACTCCCGATCACCGACTTGCCGAGCACCGACTTGCCGAAAATACGCACGTACTAAAGATTAGTCATTGATTATCTGCAACGAGTTGTAATTTAATACTGTTGCTTAGTTTACTGTTGCCAACGAGTCACGACCTTTACAGCTTTAGCTTCAGCTTCAATATCTTCACGGTTCACCTGACTTACAGTGAAAATTGCTTAAACCTCTGAGTACTTTTTTTGGGTTACTAGAAAAGGTTTAGCACTGAAGGCTGAAGCACTAGTTAGTGAAGCCTGTAATTCCCAAATTACTTCTTATCACCCATTATGTCCATTGCCTTTAAAGGCTTTTTGCTCAGCCTGAATTCTCTACCAGCTCATGACGTCTCAAAGATCACTTTTTGCTTGGAAGTTTCAAAATTCAAAGTTCAAGAGTTTTTTTGGGTGCTATTACTGCTTTAAATACTTTAAATGCTTTAAATGCAAAATGAAAACATTTATCCGGTGTAGGAAATATGGAAATACGGGATTTTAAAATGCAATTTTAATTTTCCCGCAATTAAAGGACCCAGTTGAATAGCATGTGTCAAGTGAACAGACTGCTGGTATTGTAAATCGGATTGGTATATAAACAAGACAATCCCACTCCATTCTGTCCATCAGTCAACCAGAATCAACTACAAACAAACAACTACAAACAAACAAAAGCAACAATGGAATCAAGAAACTCAGTCTTAAAAGATTTACAAAATTGTAACTTCCATGGATTAGGTCTTATGAACTTAACTTTGAAACCAACTCCAACACCTCAAGACATTGCGTTTGCTGTGATGTCAACTGCAATTGAACACAATTTACCTTCTAAAACTTTTTTCAATGGTGGTGAATTTTATGGTCCAAATTTCATCAATTTGAAACTTATTGGTGATTTCTTCAAAAAATTCCCACAGTACCGTCAACATGTTATTATCAGTATTAAAGGTTCTTTTGACGGCACTACATATCAACCAAAGACAGACTACAATGAAGTTCATGAATCAATTGATAATGTTTTAAAATTCATCGATGTTGTTGATATTTTTGAACCTGCAAGACTCAATCGTTCATTATTAGAAACAACTGTTAAAGCCTTGGATGACGCAGTGATTAATGGTAAAATTAGATCTTATGGTTTAAGTGAAGTTAGTGCTGAAACTATCAAAAAAGTTAGTGAATTAAGTACCATTGGTGGTGCAGTGGCTATTGAATCGGAAGTTAGTTTAATGTCAAGAGAAGTTTTCAGTAATGGTGTCGCTGAAGTTGTTAAAGAATTAGGCATCCCATTGATTGCTTACAGTCCACTTGCAAGAGGTTTATTAACTGGTGCCATTGCCAAGAAGGAAGATATTCCAGAAGGTGATTATAGACATCATTTTGATAGATTTAGTGAAGAAAATTTGAATAAAAATGCCCCATTGGTGGAAAAAGTTGTTGAATTGGCTAGTGCTAAAAAAGTTACACCTCCTCAATTAGCTTTAAGCTGGATTGATTCAATGTCCAAATCAAAAGGTATTAAAATTATTGTTATTCCAAGTGGTTCAAGTGTCGGTAGAATTGAAGAGAATTTTGCTGAGGTTAAATTAACTGATGATGAATTTGAACAATTGAATCAAACTTTGAACGATATGAAAGTTCATGGGTTACGTTATAGCGAAGCATTTGAATCTCAGTTATATGTTTAATCGGACAATCCAGTGCTTTTTATTCTTTTCAGTCCTTTTTTTCTATTCCTTTTTTATATTTCTACTCATGATTATGACATATGAGTAGATTTAATTAATAAGATATTGTTGATAATTTAGATGTAGTTCATATCAATTTAATATTTTCATCTTTTTATAATTTTACGTCTGCGACCATTTGAGACACGCTAATGCCTACTTCGCTTATATTACAGTTATCTAATTTTTTTACTTCCTTAGCAGGTAATATTTATCTGATATAGAAAAGGTTTGATATGCACGTATCGAGATTTGAGAAAAACGATGAGCTAGCTACATATATATAACAAGGTTACAACACTCAACGCTCAGTTAACCTACAACCGATTGGTTTGTGAGATCATACAATTGAAATGTTACCATTAGGTTCAGCAATTAGTCACTGTGTCTTTATTTCTATTGCTTTTTTTAATTGATTAGTTGTTGCTTCATTGAATATATATAAACATTTTTGCTTTATTCAGGGGTGTTAATTGATAACTAGACGTAGCTCATCTTCAAACCAGCTCCACCAGTGACCACACTCGTAACTTATAAGGAAATCTACTCTTCTTCAAAGTCTAGAGAAAAAGCGTGCTGCCATCAGTTCACGGTCAAACAAATAATCAAAAAACATCCACACATCCCACTCAAGTTCAACAATCTTTCAAGATTTGTATTCAAACCTCCTACAAAACTTCCAGATCATCATGAAGTTACTACACTACACACACATCATCAGAGATCAAATGAGCTAAACCATTGAAATACAGCTTCACATATTAAACACCGCGCTGCCTCACTATTAAGAAAAAAGTATAAAAGCAACACGATGGCAAATTCAATTCTTTTCTTAAACAAACAACACCAATTCTCAGCGGCTAACATTCCAAACCATGAACGTCCTTGATTTACCCACGGAGGTGTTGGTGAAAATGCTGCAATGCTTAAACATGGAAGATTTACTCAATTTACTTCAAATCCCATCTTTTGCCACTTGCCTTTGTCCAAATTTAAAAATTATTTATGATGAAGATTGTGCTGTTGTTGATCAGTTGAAGAAACGGCACCCAGCTATAAGATTCAAACAGATAGACTTAGAAAACATTGAATTTGATGATGATGACGATCCTGGGGCGGAAGGAATCGTTGATGATTCAGGTGTGAATTATGTCTTGTACATTTTCACAAGATCTTATATTCTGATTGATAGTTTGAATAAGGTTATCGCGAAAAGTCATCATTCTCCTTTACAGATGTGTTTGTATCGTGATGAAATTGATTTCATCGGTTGTAACATTGATTCAAATGTCTTTTTCATACTGAAGAATCAAAGTTTACCCAAATGTGTTAGTTTTTTGAAATTTGTTGGTTTTACATTTATGACTTTCACCGGTGTGATTTTAGATCCAATAACTCTCACTCTTGAAAACTCTTTCAATTTAACTTTCAATTGTTGTAACACTGAATCGGAAAATGAATTTCTTGAAATAGATTCAAACACAAGAATTAATGATATTACCATTAAGGAAGGAAATGTTTATAAATCAATTGATTTTGCAAACTTGGACGTTAGATGTATCAGTATTAAAGACATGGTTGAGTTATCAGACGTGAAGTTTGTTAATAACAGTACCAATTCACAAAAATTGGCATCTTCTGGTAATGATGAACTAGTTATTGATTTATGTGATATTGATATAATGAAAAATTGTGAATTTAGAAGTATAACGAGTTTGAAATTAGAAAATTTATTGGAAATAGAAACTTCAAACACATTTGTGAATTTACCAACTTTGAAAAGTTTAAAAATCATTAATTCAGATATTAGAGATTTAGAATTATATGATTTACCTAATCTAGTTGAACTATATTATAGAGGTGGATTTGAAATTAATTTATTCCCATTCAATACTCCAAAACTTGAATCATTGTTTTGTGATTTCGAATTTTATGAAGTTCCACAACAACTTTGGATCAAAATAGCTTATTTTTACCACAAATTAAATTCTATTGAAATTTATGGAGATTCTTGTAAAATCAATTCATTAGAATTTAATAACCCATTGTTAGAATCAATTAGAATTAAAGTTAGAAGAAATTGCACCATAAACAATTGCATTTTTAAAAAATTAAACAGATTAGAAATAACTAAAATGAATAGTAAGTTCTTAATTGAAGAAAATTCGATTGAATCTACAATTGGGAAAGGTTACATCACTTTAAAAGATTTGGATAGTTACCTATTATCAAACAATATAAATCTAATGCTTGATGAAACATCAGTGGAGAGGTATAAAACATTGATTAAAGAAACCAAATTTAAATCAGTTTTCAGTAATTGTAAAGCACCTTTATTAGAATCAATGGTTTTAAGAAACGTTAATTTAGTTGATTTGAAAATTAATGAGAATTTTGAAAATTTACATGAATTGTTTTTAGTCGATTGTACAATTAGCAATTTATTGTTATCAAATTTGAAGAAATTGAAAACTTTAATAAGTTACAACATTAATTTTGATAATGTTATCTCTGATGAGAGTTCATTACAATCAATTAAAACTTTTTCTTCACAAAGTTCAAATATAAAGTCTTTTCTACAAAAGAAACATGGGTTATCACCATCTTTTCAATTTTAAGTTAAATTCTATAAAGATAACCTACAAAATTTAGAGATCGTAGCATTTCGTAAATAATAATAAAGATGAGAATTATATATCTAACCTCAATGTGACTGTCTTTCTTGAATATGTACAGCTCTTTTCTTCAAAGCTTGTGCAAATAATAAAGCAATTGGCCAAATTGGCGCATCTCCTAAAATTCTAACACCTAAATATAATCCTCTTGATGCTAATCTTGCATTTTTAACAATCTCTTTTGATTTTATAATCGGTGTATCTGGATTCATTGCATATTTAGCTAATTCATCATTAATTCTTTCAACATCAAGTGCACCATTTGATTCAAGACGTAAAAATTCAGAATAAGTGTTATTTGGTTTCAATAATAAACTTTCAACTTTCTTAAAGATAATTTCTGATTTTAACCATAATGATCTATCAATTGCATTTAAATAAGTTTCTTGAGGTGAAATTGACCATTGTTCAACAGTAAATAAAAATTCAGCAATAACTAATAATGATGTGAAAATACAAGTTAAAAAGAAAATTGGTGTTCTTAATGAAGTTTTCTCTGCATCATTAACAACAGAAACATAATCAATCCATAGATTAACAATGTCCAACGCGTAATTTGTTGATTCTTTTAAAGCCTCGGGATCATTTGATGCTAATTTGTTTAACAAAGTGTTCATCTCAGTCCAATTTTTCTGCCAACAACATTCAATAATTGGTGATAAATACAAACATTTACGAATTTTTGCCAGTGATAATAATGGTAAAATTAATTTGAACGATGGATTTTTCAATGATTTGATTTCTGTTGTTGTTGTTGTCGAGCCATTGGAAGTGATTGATGAAGATGGTGAAACAACTAAAGGATCTAAACCGCTTGTTATTGAGTTATTTGCAGTGGCAATAGTTGAATTGGTATAATTTGTTAAATATAAAACCCCATTATTTTTAACATATATGGATTCCCAAGATTTAATTAAAGATTCAATAATTGGTCTTGCATTCATACGCCATTTCGTGGCTTTAATAACTTCATTTCTTTCAGATTGTAAATTCATTCTTTCCAAATAAATTTTTTCATGAATTGACATCAATAATGATAATAACGTGTGCATTGATAAATTTTTCAAAGAATAATCATTCTGTAAAATGAAATTATTTAAAGTTAGGTAATTTAAACAATTTTGATAAGTATCATTACCATTTGAAACTTCAATCAATGAAAATTTAGAATCAATGACATAATTTTGCTTGGTCACCAATTTAAACCATTCTAATTGATCCACGGCGTTCCACATCAATTCATTTTTACAATGAACACCACATTTAACATCAATAGAATGTAACGAGTAATTTAGTCCAATTAAACTTGAAAATAAATTTGATAATAATAGTACAGTGTGACAAGTTCTAATTCTGGATTGTGCAAAGATGAAATATTGGAAAATTTCATTATTTTGAGCAATTGTAGAGTTGATCAGTTTGAAATTGTTTGGAACAGGTGGAGTTTTAAAAGTTTCTAAAGGTAAATTGAACCCAGTTAATTTAATCAATTCAATTAATGAGTTCAAAATCAAAACAATTGATTTAGTGATTTTAAGATCATTATTGAAAATTCCAATGAAAATTAACAACACCATTGATTGATAAATCCATAATGGAATATTTGAATTTTTAGAAAAATTTTTCTCATGTTCTAAAAATTCATGAACTTTAAATCTTGCAAGATTAAATAATGACATTGCATGAGTTGAATGGAAATCATAAAGTGCACCAACCGATGCAATTGTGAGGATTAAAGGGTAATTATCCAAGTTTGGTTTTAAAGTTGGTAAATGAATGAAGGGGAAATATTTGTTAAATTCAGTTGTGTATAAATGCATATAAGAATTTAATTCATCTAATGAAGGAAACGCTTCATTTGTTAAATTATGGATTTTCAAAATTTGATTTCTATAATCTTGAGTAAAGAATTTAACAGATGATGAATCATTATGAGGGATTTTATTGAATAAATCAATTTGACGTGATCTGAATAATGAAGAGATGTTATCATTATGATTGAACAGTGAATGAGGATTTGATTTATTTGAAGCTGGATCAGGAGCCATATTACCGGCGGGGTTGTTGTTGTTGTTGTTTTGAGTTGATGAATGTTGGTTATTGATTGAAGGTGATTGAGATGGAGACTGTTCCAATGGGTCATTATGATTCAAGGATTGTTGTTGTTCTTGTTTTAAAGGATGTGGTTTATTATTACCAGCAATTGATGGTAATGAATGTGTTGAATTGGAAGGGGATAAACTAGCAGCTGGGAAGCCAATAGAATTGAAATTATTATTTGTTAAGAAATTAGAATTGAAATTTTGATCAAAAGGTGTATTAATGAATTCACATAACCAATCTTCCGGTGTAGAAGAATCTTCTAAAAGTTCATTATTTGCTGGTGATTTGCTATTTATTGAACCATTTTTATTGTTGATTGCACTAGCAGGCTGAGAATTATTAAGTTTATTATTATTCATGTTATTTTTTTTATTCTTGTTATTGTTATTGTTATTTTGATTATTTGCAATATTCAAATTCAAATCTTTTTTATTCTGCAATTCAAAAATTGAAGATGATGAATCAGTTTTATTTAAAGTGAAACCTGCACCACCACCTTGACCCCCAATATGTAAAAATTCATTAAGAACAGGCATATCAAACAATGAACCACCAGGAGTTATATTAAAATGATAAGGATTTGATTTTTGAGTGAAATAATCTGGATTATTCGAGTCATCATCCAATTTCAAAGAGTCTATATTATTATCATTAGTGAAATGTTGTTTCAATTCATTGATTCCAATGGCACCTAGATCAAATCCACTTAATATTGCTGTTGAAGTTAAATCTTGAGCAGATAATTGAGGTGTAGCAAAACCAACTTGATGTGGAGCTTCAGGAAGATCTTTGGAGTTATTATTATTATTATTATTATTGTTATTGTTGATGTCATTTGAAGATTGGTTTGAATTGGAAGTAGAGTTCACATTTGAATTTTGTTGATATGGAGTATATGAAATTGCGGAAGAGGCGGAAAATGAGTTATGACGGTGCCTTTTAAACAAGGAGGTGTTTGATTGAATAGTTGATTCATTGTTCTCATTCACATTGGTTGTTGTATGATTTGTGTTGCTTCTAGAGCTGTTATTTGTACTATGAAGTAAATCATTCCCTATAACCGGAGTGTTCAAAGTTGAAGCATTTGAAGTGGAAGGGGTGTTAGAAGCGATGGAGACACCATTTGAGAGTGGTTCCACTGAGGATGAGAGGACGATGTTATTAGTAGTGGGAAGCTTGACCTGTTTATTGCCGTAATTTGTGATGATATGTTGATTTGAATTTTTTTTATTTGAACTTGAAGATGAGTTGCTGGCGGAGGTGGTGTCAGCTATCAATGCACTGTGTAGTTTCTGCTGGTGTCTTAGAACCAAGTCTCTTCTCGCGAAACAACGACCACAAGCAGCACATTGGAACGGTTTTTCATTAGTATGTGATCTTTCGTGTCTTTTCAAATGTTCCAGTCTAGCAAACGCTCTTGTACAGATGGTGCATATATGGGGCCTTGGTTTGTCTGTCTTGATGATTGCAGATTTCTTGGGTATTGGCTCAAACCCTTGCACGGACTGCTGTACGGTTCTTTTCCTCTCCATCGCAGTAGAACCAGAAGCAGCAGATGTATTCATTTCAATCAGTCAGATAATAAAAGCAGGGATTTAGAAAAAAAAAACAGAATAGGTGGGTTGTTATTGATGTTGTTGAATACTCTGCCTAAGTTGAAGTTCTATGGTCTATAAGGGAAGTATAGCAGGCAGCAGAATTGAAGTGTGAAAACGTTTGTTTCCTTATAAATTCCAAATTATTTTGTTTTTTTGGGAATAATTTTTAGAGTTGAAAATAATTTTAGCTGCGAGAAAAAGTTTGCATGATTGAGCAGTGAGCAGCCGTGCTTCGATTAATTAATTTGCAACTGATAATTAATTGATGAATCGATAAAACACAAAGAAGTGAGCAGTTAGTAAGTAGTGAGTGAGTAGTAGTAGTTACAAGTAGGCAGTTGATCACAATACCTCAAAAACAAATAAAGAAATCAACCAATAACTGATAGCCTAATAGAACCAACACCAAGAAAAGAATACACCGAAAACCAAACAGTTTCTCCAGATTTTGTCCTTCCTGCAAATTGATTTACAAACGTCGTAGTTAATTAATTGGTAAACTAGTTAATGAGGTCTTTTCAGGATCAATTATGTATGTAATGGATAAAAGCGTATCGAGATTGCAAATTGTCACTGATCAACAAAGTCGTGACTTTATACAGATTCAACACTGTAGTTAAAAAGAAACAGGTCAGGTAAAGCTTAAACCTTGGAGTGTTTTAACGGTCGATTTGCAGCCGATATTGTTCTTAATACTGGAATCTGAACTCAGTTGAAGCTTGTAGACTGATTGAATTATAATAATGCACCGATGGATAGATATCTACTGTACAGTGTAAACTCTTCAATCACCACCTGTTACAACCCTTCAACACTGAACTGGTGGTCACTGGTAACTATTAACTAATCTTCTACTCTTGTAAGTCTAATTGACTAGCTTCAGTTTTATGTCATTATCAGGCAGCTGCAAATTAAAATTATTTTTTTGTAGGACTCCGCTGACACTTCTTCATATTTCCTCTTCTGGGCATTTCCCGAAAACAGGCAATTAAATTTCAAACTGACCAATTTTTTCTATCCCAAAACGGCATACAACTCATCACGTGACGTAGACTGCTGCACTAGCCACACATAAAAAAAATTAGTTCATAACCGCGCCACAACATTTTAATCACGTTCAAAATCTGTACTCAAAAAAGGTTAGTTTATAAATTCAACGAAATATTGAGTATTCACAGTCAAATTCTCACGTTTAACGGATGACTAACTAGTTACTGATATACTTCGTAGGTATGCTTGTATTCAATGAAATGGAATTGTTTTCAAATTGCAATATTAATATAATGGTATTATGGTACTGGTGATGTAATTAATCAATCATCATTAATTTATTGAATCTAGCTATATATATATTGAAAAAAGTGTTAGTTTTTGAATCAATAAAAAATATAAACATTCATGTCAACCATAACTGCGGAATTACATTAGTATTGTATATGATATAATTCTGAGAATCATTTCTATCTGCAATATCATTATATTATTCAATTAATATACCAGCATAAGATTCAAATATTCAATTGAACATAAAATAATACCTATTAATGAGTGAACGATTTCATAAAATAATCAGCGTCATTGATCAAACTAGAAAAAAAGTTAATTTTGTTATTGGCCACTATTCCAATTTATCATAGTTTTTATACATACGATACTTTCTGAATGAATTGAATGTCAAACTTATAATATTTTATATGTAAGTGTTTAAATCAGTAATTGAGTCTTATAATTGCTAATTTGGATTTATAAAAGAGTCCAACAATTTCATGATTCAGTTAACAAAAGAAATCAAAAACTGCTAATCAAGTGTATAATGTTTCTAAAATTAAAATAATATGTCAATAATATTCAATACTCACAATCCATTTATAATATAATAGTTTGCATAAACAACATTAATGAAAAACACTACTTCACAAAATATAAAGTTTTGACCAATTCAAATAAAATTCCAATTAATTATCCTGATTTCATCTTATAATCTTGAACAACTATAAGAATTAACGATACATTTAGCTAAATGAGTCTATTGAAAATTAAAATGGCTTAACGTGGAAAAAAGATGTTAGTGTTCTGCTATTGGAATGTTGACAACATACAAGCTAGTATTAATTCTGTGATAATGATACCTTTTGAAATTATGAGGTATGTTAAAACATGAAGCACTGATGGTAAAACATCATAATGTGAAACAATGATGTATAACTGATTTATCACTGGTAAAAAGTTGGTTTGTTTAAATTTCATTGTTTTTCTCATCACAGAAGGATAAATGCTATACTCAACAAAACCGTTTAAATTCAATATTAGCAAAATAAAAGTTTAAAAACTAACCAGCTCTTAGATTCAAACTTTTAATCACCACTAATCCAGTTGAGAAATTTATCAATTTCTGCTTAAAAATGGAGTTTATTGTTTTAATGATTCTTTATATAACTGAATTATCAACCAACTGGCATATCTTAAATTAATGGTTAGTTTTTTTCCTCAATTTAGGAAATAAAGCATACTTTTAATCTAGTAATTAAGATGAATTTTTCTGGTGAAACAATCACCCAAATTCAATAATATAATAACGATCATTGATATTAAGTACAGTGGAAAAAAAAATTAGTATTATACCAGCAAAACCTTAAAAATAGTGTAGCAGCTAGAGTCATCACCCTGATCTATTTTAGATGAATTAAAATCAGCCTTGAAGTTGAAGCTCATTTAATTGGTATCCAGTAATTTTTTATAATTAATAAGATCAATATTGAACCTGTCGAAGAACTGAAAAAAAAAAGTTAATTTTTATCATAATGCGCATATTGTTAACAATAATCTCTGCCAGAAATACCATTGAATTAATTGAACAAATTTTGAATGAATTCAGAGTAGTTTTTTTTTGTGGAAAAAATCTAAATGAACTATCTAAACATCATAATCACTTAAATTCAATATTAACCGTACTATACTTGAAAAGTGTATGACTAAAAAATGTTAGCTTTGAAGATATTTTTTACTCCCATTTTTGAAACAAACCCTTGTCAAATTACCTCACATGACTAACAAATTAACCAGCTGGTAATTAATGTTAATTGAATAATCATTCCACCATATTATTATTATTCAATATAAATTCTTGATAAATTTACTAACTCCAAACAAAGTTAATATTAATAAACGTATTTTTGTCTGAACTGGAAAAAACTGAAAAGAATGTTATCGACCTGATCCACTTTAGGTCCATCTTCCAATAAACATACATTCATGTCAAGAGTAACTGAACTCAAACGTAGTGATAAGTGTATTTGAAACGACACAACCAGTTTCTAATAAATATGCACTTATAAATTAAAAAATGTATACTCAACAACTTTACAAAAATATCATGATATGTTTTGTATGTCCATATTAAATGTATTCTTACCATGATGATCAGTTATATCTTCCATGTTTTTGAACAATTAATTTTAATTTTGATCTTGATAATTGTGATTTAATAAGATAACAAAGAACTGAATAAGAAAGCTGTAAAGAAAAAAGTTAGTTTTGATATTAGCTTCACCATTTCTATCTTATGCAATTTCACCAGCAACGTACTTTGAAACCAGTTCATATTTGATTTATAATTTTAATCAGTGAATATTGAATAACAAAAGTCTTCAATTAACAAAATTATCAGCTGGAGTTAAAAAAGAGTTAGTTTTTGGAAGACGCCTCCATGGAGCTGTAATTAAAAAGGAAGCTAAATGATTACCTTAGTTCCATATTTTTGGAATTGATAATGATCTTGTAGAACGTATTGATTAATTCAAGAATCTTCCATTTATTAGGATTTGAATAACATGAACTTTTAAGCAAACTGTGCTGTAAAAACAGGTTAGTTATTGTCCGAAGGTTGAATACAGGTCATAGGTCAGATGCAAACTATTGATTCATCTCATTCCCAAGCTAAGCGCCGAGTGAGAACCTGTTGTTTCATCGATGTTTTGTTTCTTTCTGATGTTTGTTTACATGAAAACAAACATTTTTGATTTTCGGTGGCAAACTGCTGTTTTTATACTTCTAGGGAAACTTAGATCTGTTTTTTCCGCTGTAGTTGACACTCAAACCACCGGTAAACATCTCACACACTTGAGCCTCTAATTTCCTTCCAAACCATACAAACCCTACACATAATCTTCCAACTGCATGCAATTGATTCCGATATGTGTCTTGAAATCTCGCTGGGTGTCTGGATGTCCATTGCAATTCATATAAAAAAAACTTTTTACAAACTTTCTTCTTTCTTTCCTCTTTCTTTCCTCTTTTCTCTTTAGAAATCATTCCTTCATTTTTAGACAGTACGTGCTTAGCGAAGCACACGACCATGTCAGCGTTCTGCTGTCCTGTGTGCTTGTTCAATGCTAATTTTGCATCGTGATTATTGGGGGATAGACGAAATGTTGTTAATTTTTTTAAGAGCAGGTGTACTCATAAGAACTCGATTGGATAATTATGTATGATAATTGGGTGTCAGAGGGTACAAACATTCTTTTTGTTTATTTCATGATTTTATAGAGTTAATCGTAAGCACTAGAAACTCTACAAGACTCGACATAGATATTATTCATTTCGTATCATTTATGGTTAATCCACTCATTTTCCGTACCTGAGTTGGTGTTAATCTTCTAGGTTTTGTATGTTTTATTATATCATTACCAGCTGGACTAGATTGTGATGTACTATTTGTATATTTCAACACTGAATCATCTTTAGTACTAGAAACAGCAGCAGTAGTAGCCTGTTGATCTTTATCAAGTCCATGTGCAATCTTATCTTTCATCAAATCTTCATGTTTGAAATACATATAATTTCTCAAAGCCATTTTTTCAATTCTCTTCTTAATCAATTTTAAAATCCAATAAATACCAATAACCCAATCCTTGATTCCTGATTCCAATCAAATCAAACAAACAAACAAACAAATAACAATAATAAATAGAAAAAAAATTCACCAGTATAAAATAAATAAAATCCCCCAAAGCTACCACTGTTATAGTAAAAAGAAAGTTAATAACCAACTAATTTGATAGCATTCAATAAGTAAAAAAACAGTATCGTTGAAATATCATGTTTCTTCAACTGACTCAAAATCAGCAAATCTTCTTCATTAAATACAAACAAACAACCATTAATAATTTGGTGGAAAAAAAACCACACCACTTTTTTCCTCAAAATGAGACAATAAAGATTTTTCTAATTTTTCATGCAATTCACCCTAACCATTAAACGGTCAACCGTAAACCGTCATACAGCAAACTTTAATCGCATTCTAGACCAATAGGCTTTCAAAGTCTAGAATTATTAAATCAACTTTTCCATAATTTTATGTCAATTTGTGATACCGGTAAATAATCGGTGAATCAAATATATTGTAATCTAAATGATCTATATTGAGTTTAACAATTGCTTAACTGAATAGCTAATAGGTATCAACAGACGATATCACAAATCATTCTATATCGTTTTCATACCCTTCAATCATTCCAATTATGATACTACCTTTCCATGCAAACACTTGATGTCCTAAAATTTTTCCAAATGGGATGATTTTAGCTGCTTTGTGTTCAGATTTTTTACCAATGTTTTGACTAGTGATTGAAGACATCTGATAATCTGAATGAACATAATTGGATACAACTCTTTTCTTTTCAACTTGTAATCCATTCTTAAATTGATTCAGCTGATTTTTCTTATTCAATTTTATTGTATCTTCATTCTTATTGTCATTAATGATTTCAACTCCTCCACTGACAACTCTCAAGATTTTTCTATTGACTAATTTACTCTTCAATAAATCATTTTGGAAACCTTCGTCGCCTTTAGCTATCTTATTTTTCAATAATTTATTGATGTAATTGTATAATTGAATCTTTTCCTTTTTGATCGATGAATTTTCAAATTTTAATAATTGAATAATCTTATTTAATTGTTGAATTTCAAAATCATTTCGACCATTAGAACCAGCACTATTCAGTTCTGAACTTAATTTCGCAACTTCACCATCAATATCTTGTTCATCATCAGTTTCATCATTCAAAAATTGCATTGATTCTTCTTCCTCCTCTTCCTTCTCACTATGATCTTCAATAATCTTCTCTTCTGTCTCCATCCATTCAAACTTCTCATCTTCTCGTTGATCTCCCTCGTCAACTATTTCAATAATCCTATTCCTTAACACTTTACACTCTTGTTTCTTCAAATATAAATCATTAACCAAATTCTCATTTTCAAAAAACAATTGATCTTTCAACATCTCAACTTCACGTAATTTATCCTCTTTAGCAGCCAATGAGTCTTTTAAAATCGAGTTCTTAGAGATCAATGAGTTCAATCCGTTGTTTGTTAAATTTAATTGGTTTTCATAATAGTTCATTTGATTCAATAATTTTTCATTCAATTTGACGTTCAATTCTTGTGATTTCTTCAATTGAAGTTGTAGTTCATCTATACTGTGAGCGTCTATGGGGAGATTCACCACCGATTCTGTCATTTCTCAAGTCGTGTTTTAATGGGAAAAGTAACTAGTAATAGAAAGAAAAAAAAATATACTTTTTTTTTGTAACCAGATCTACAAATTAGAATTATTACTGAAGCTGAATAAGAATGAAACTGTTTAAATATTTAGCTAAAATTTTCAGTAATTTCATAGATTTTAATCTGTGGAGACGGTCTATACCATAACTCTCCAGCTTGAGATCCATCCAAATTCTCCTTTTTCAACTCAATTACTTCAAATTTCAAATTATTAGTAGTTAAACTCTTTTCAAAAGTTTCTAAAGTTGACCGATTCCTTTCAGTAGCACTAATGATACACTTCTTGACCCCCTGTCTGAAACCATCAATGATAGTTCCCACTAATGAGGGAATAACACTGCTATCATACGTTATATCTGCACCTATAAAAACATCAATTTTGAAATCAATTGAATCTTCTCCCCAATACAACTTCTGTAGGTTGAATCCACTGGTTATAGCATTCACATCCAGGTTCTGAGCCACTTGATCCACGACATTCTGATCACCATCTGTGAAAACAACTGAATTGCCTTGATTAATCAACAATAATAGAATCCCAATAATTCCAGTTCCACAACCTAATTCTACCATTTTCAGGCCATTGAAACAATCTATATGATTGATTATATATTCACATAAAAACAATGAAGCTTCCCATGTTCTTAAACCAGTGGTGCCTTGTCCAGAGATTAATTTTGGAGATTCCCAAATTTTGATCTGTGTGTTGAAATTATTGAATTGGTAAGTAATTAGATCCTTTGAATGGATGGGTAGTGGTTTGCACATGATCGTTGTTGATAACAGATCGTATAATTCATCTAATTCTAGTTCATCTTCGGTCTGTAAGGAGGATTCAATGAACGGTAGGAAGATCGAAAGAAATGATTTTGTATAATGAGGATTTGTTGATGAGATTGTGGTTAAAGTTTTTGTTAGTTCAGTGATTTGTTGTTGAGATGGTGTTGTAATATGGTCATATTGGAGTTTGTTGATGGGTACACGTTGGTTCAGATGGGTGCAAAGAGTGTTCATTCTGATGTGGGTTTGATTTTTCATCTTAGGTAGAAAATTTGAATGGAAAAATATTATACACTAGTTACATGGAGGTGCTACAGCCTACTCAAATGCGTTCTATTTATATTCAGTATTAACGAATCAGACTCTTTTACCAAACACTCTGACTCTTTTAACACCACCGTCTGGGATAATTGTTAATAAAACATGAGAAAATGGAGTGTCTGTATTATCTAAATCTTTGAAGACATGTTCTTTATCAGCAAAAGTTTTAGTCACTGGTAATAAGCTTTTCCAATTAGCATCATCATAACTTGGCACAGTTGTTTTGTCAGTAACTAAAATCCCACTTAATTTGACACTTTGAGGGAAATTACCTCTAAAATGAGCAGTATCAACAATAATTTCATCAATTTTAATAGTGGCACCTAATTTGATAATAACCCAATCGACATGGCCTGGACTTCTAGATCTCTTAGTTTCCCAACCATCACTCATATCATGACCACGACCTGGTAATAATAAGTTATCAGCGGTACCAAAATGTTGATCTGAATATGCAATGGCAACACCTCCATTCAAGACACTTGCATAATCCAGAGATTGTGAAACAGATTCAGCAGTGAAAACTGGCACAACTTCTCCATAGAGTCTGAATCTTGCAATCCCACCATCTGGGTACATTTTCAATCTAATGAATTTATATGACTCTGAGGTTAAACCTTCATCTCTTAGGAAAAAATGTCTTTGAGAAGGTCCACATTCAGTTTTAGCAATCACTGTGTGCCACTCACCAGTGAGTGATTCATCGTTGGTGGCTTCCACTGAAATAGCTGGAGCATGATTCCCATTGAAAAACGCTGTGTCAACTTCACAACCTATGATTTTGGCACTTGAAACACCAACTTTGAAAGTGACCCAGTCTGCTTCCTCGGTGTTGTGTCTGCGTGTCTCCCAACCGTCGTACCATGCACCTGCGTAGGTGAACCTAGTGGCGTCTCTCACTGGAGGATTTGGTTCAATCAAGTTAGCAGCTTCTGCAAACCACTCGTCACTGAATCCAAGGACTGAACCACCAACTTTCTTGCCGATAACGTCTGTGTATTTCGACACGACTTGTTCTTTGAACTCTGATTCCGAGAGCGCTGCAGTCATCTTTGCTTTCTGCTTCTTAGTTGTCTATCATCGTAGAACTGAAGAGAGAACTGCCTGTTTTATATACGAATCTCGATCTTTATCAGTGGCGAAAGTTGTGATTTTTATGCTAAATTTGCGGATTTTCCCGACTTTTTCTGAGCTACTATGCAAGTACAGTTATTGCAAACAGTGATATTTCAATAAATAAACAACAAACAACTGACAGTCAGCGTACCATTCTACTCAGCGAGATTTGCTCTACACAATGATGCTACTCAGAAACACGATGAATCAAATAAAATAAAATGTTGCCCCTACCAACTTATAAATCCGGGCAACAAATTTTCTGCAAAGTGCAAAATTTCTCCTGAACGCCCAATGAAATAAAACATTTTAAATTCTTCGAATTAAACAACAACAACAACAGAACAGAAGGCTTAAAGAACAACAATGTCATACACTTTACTCTCATTCTTCACCCTTGCTGCATTCCCAAAGGCACCAGAAAGACTCTTCGGTATGAAGAAGTTCAGCACTCCATTGATGAAAACCTACTGGCCTTACGCCGTTGCCTCAGTCGTCACTTTCTACTTATTAAGTGCTGGTGCTGAAGCTTCTGCCAACTCAAAGGAATTCATCAACGACCCAAGAAACCCACGTTTCAAACACGGTGGTAAAGTTGTTGAAGTTTAAACTCAGTCAAAACATTCTCAAACAGATAAATGAAATGAAATAACCAAAAAAAAAAAAAACACCCATAACCTTATTATAAACAATTGAGTTGTTAATAAAATTGATGAATATCATATGAATACAAGAAATTAGATAACTTTTTGAATTGTAGATTTAATAAATCACATCTATATACAAATAATCAAACTGATGCTGCTGCCTTTGCCAATGCATCAGTAAATTGTTCCTTCAATAATTCAATATCTTCTAATCCAATACTAACCCTAATAATATTTCTATCAACGCCCCAATTGGCAATCTCATCTAACTCGCCATAATGTGCCAATATAGCATATGGACATGCAATGGTGAAATTTGTACCTAAACTTGGTCCTTTAGATAGTTTAAGAAAATTGAAGAATTTTTTAGCAACTTCAGGTTGCTTAAATGTGAAACTTAATAATGATCCATACCCTCCATTAGCCAGTTTCAATTCGTCATAATATTTCCGAGAGTCATTAACCATTGGATAGAAAATCTTATCAATTAATTCACTTTTTCGTAAAATTTTTAAAATTTCTAATGTATTGGAATTTAATTTCTTGGAACGTTCTTCAAAATCCCTGGAGTTTCTCTCCAAATAGATGGCATCTTCTGTATAGAAAATATCTTCAAACTCTGAATTCAAAAATTTGTTGAAAACTGAATAATATCTACTATTTGGATTCAAAATTAATGAACCAGCCATAACATTTGAATCTCCACTGAAAACTTTTGTTAATGAGGTAACCACAATATCTGCAAATGGTAGCACATTAATATTACAGAAATTACCCACGGTGTCATCAACCACAATGGGGAAATTATACTTGGTTGATAATTCTTTGATCTTGCGTAGATTTGGTGTTTTCAATAATGGATTTGATGGACATTCACAATATAATGACATTATTTTATTTCCCTGTAATAAAAATGTTTCAATCTCAACTAGTGATTCATCATCTCCAAACCCATAGAAATAAACACCGGGACCAAATTTTTTCAATATGTTCAATGTATCAACATATGGGAACCCAAAACAAATTGATTTTGCCATTGATTTGTCTTCATTTTGAAAATTATTTGAAGTTTGTAACACAATTTGGAATGAGTTAAAAATTGCAGCCATCCCTGTTGGATACAAATAAACATCATCAGAAGTCAAATTCGAGTCTGGATTATTTGCCATGATTTTACTAGTGATTCTTCTTTTTAAAATCAATTTTGCCTCATCACCAAATTGTAAATTTAAATTTCTACCAAATCTTTCTTCAATGAAATTTTGATAATCTTCAGAGACACTACCATTAGTTAAAATTCTAACATTCTTCGAATCTTTTTCTTGTAATTCATGTAAAATATATTCACCCATTCTCGATGATATACCTTCACCTGAATGTTGCCAATAACTTTTAGCCAACGCATATTGATCTTCAGGGACAAATATAACAGAGAATTTAACATCTTTCCTCACACTATGCTCTTCTTTAATTGTTGGCTTGGGAGTACTCAATTGTAAAATCCGTAATTGATCATTCAATTCTGGATTCTTCTCCTTCATGAATTTTCTGCAACGTTTAGCAACTTTATAACTTGGGAAAATAAATGCTTTTGTTCCTGGTAAACCATACTTGTTTTCCACCAAGTCACAGAGCTCTTTAATTTTGCTATGAATGAAGAATCTTGGATACCCAGAATTCATCTTGGAAACAACCCAATCTTCACCTTCTTCATAACCAACTGTTGCTTCCCAAGTTGGTAGAGTCACTGACACTGCGTGTGGTGTGTTGTTTGGGATGGTGTCTCCAATCTCCTGTGATGGGATGTAAACCATTTTTTCTGTTGCTTTCTTGTTGTTTCTCGTTGTGATGAAATTGTTGATGTTTTTTTCTTCATAATGAATTTTATAACAATTGGAAAACAACTGTCTTTTTGTTCTTGAATTCTGCTCAGATTTGACTCACAGCTGCTGAAGAATCTCTGAAAGCGACTGAATTAATCACCAGAAAGGCACAAATGAGCTTCAATTTGGGCTTGAAATCATCAAATTTGAACATCAGCAACTCAAAACCGTCTTCTATTTGGAAACCTTTTAAAAACAGCTCTTCTCCCAAGTTACCTCTTTACAAGGACAAACCACTCAATTCTTCATCATCATACACCACTAAAAAAAGTTTTTTAACAAGCAGCAGACGGAAGAAAATGTTGTTTAAATCTACCATTGTTGGGATCGCATTTTATGTTTGTTATTATATTGGTTGGTACATGAAGTATCAATTGAACGTGGACACCTCGACAACTAATTCCGCTGTTGATTGGAAATCAGCACAACAGGAAGTCGTTCAAGTTTTCAAAGATTCATGGAGTCATTATGAGCAAGATGCTTGGGGTAAAGATGTTTATAAACCTATTTCTGGGAAAGGTGAAAATATGGGTCCTTATCCATTAGGTTGGATGATTATTGACTCATTAGATACAATGATTTTAATGAGATTAGAAGATGAATTGAATATTGCCAATGCTTGGATTAAAAATGAACTAAGCTATGATTTTGATTATGAAGTTAATGTTTTTGAAACTACAATTCGAATGATTGGTGGGTTTTTATCAGCTTATTATTTATCTTCAAATGAATTGTATTTAGAGAAAGCTGTTGATTTGGGTGATAGAGTTCTTGGTGGGTTTGATTCACCTTCTGGAATCCCATATGCAAGTGTTAATTTACACACTAAAAAGGGGAAACAAAGTCATGCTGATGGTGGTGCCTCATCAACCGCGGAAGTTGCTACTTTACAATTAGAATTTAAATATCTAGCTAAACTAACTGGTGAATCATTATATTGGGAAAAAGTTGAACAAATAATTCAACAATTAGATTCAAATAATGTTCAAGATGGGTTAGTGCCAATTTTTGTTCGTCCAGATTCAGGGAAATATCAAGGAAATTATATTAGACTAGGATCAAGAGGTGACACGTATTACGAATATTTGATCAAACAATATTTGCAAACAAATAAATCTGAACAGATTTATAAAACAATGTATGAAGAAAGTTTAGCTGGTATTAAGAAACATTTATTAGGAAAATCTGAACCAAATGGATTAACTTTCATTGGAGAATTAGAACGTGGAATTGGTGGTCCATTATCACCAAAAATGGATCATTTAGTTTGTTTTGCTGGTGGAATGATTGCCTTAGGAGCAACAGAAGGGAAAACTATTGATGAGGCAAGACGCTCTAAAAATTGGACTCCCAAATTAGAAGATGATTTTACATTAGCTAAAGAATTAACTTATACCTGCTGGCAAATGTATGAACAAGTTGAAGCAACTGGATTGGCACCAGAGATTGTGGTTTTCAATACAGATTCTAGCAAGAATTCTGCAAATGATTTCTACATTAAACCAAATGATAAACATAATTTACAAAGACCAGAGACAATTGAATCGTTATTTGTCTTATATAGAATAACAAAAGATCCAATCTATAGACAATGGGGTTATCAAATGTTTAAAAATTTTGAAAAATTCACTAAAACTTCTAAAGGTTCATACACTTCTTTGAAAGATGTAACAGTTGATCCACCAGTTCAAATGGATAACATGGAATCTTTTTGGTTAGCAGAAACTTTGAAATATTTCTACCTATTGTTTGAAGATGATGAAAATGTGTTACCATTAGATCAAGTTGTTTTCAGTACAGAAGCACATCCGTTGCCAGTTTTCGATAAAGGTAGATTCAAAACTGGTTGGTCAAGAACTACATCAAATGAACAATTGGATCAAGAGGTTAAACAACATGCAGATCAAGTTGTTCTTGAAGCTAAACCTGAAAAGTTGGCAAATGCCCCAATTGCTCAAAAACCTGCAAAGGCTGCCATTGATGAATTAGATGAAATAAGAGACAAGATTTTTAAAAGAGAAAGTGAATTATTTAAAAAATTGAGGAAAGTTGGTGATGCTAGTTAATTGAATATTAAGTTAATGGTTTGAACTTTGATTAATCCAGTAGATGTAGTACTATGATGAAACATGACTGCATTCGAATTTAATTGTAGATCAACTCTTTTGATTGAAAAATTATTATGTATGTGTAGATAGAAAAAAAAAAAAAAAATTCATAAGAATATTGAATGAAAGTTACAACATTAAGCAAAAGAAGAAGAAGAAATGAAGTTGATCAAGTTAACTGCTAATGGACCACTGTTAGAGAGTTAATGCAAGTTATTTTGCATGAAATTGGGAGGTTGTGTTTCTTCTTAGAATTGAGAATATTTCTTCAAGAATGGAAATAGATTGAGGTTTATTTAATACCGATGAGCATTGAGAACTTTATGTCAAATTATTTAAATGGAAAGACAGTTTTTTGAGAATCCCATCAAAACCAGTTTATTTCATTTTAAACTCTTTAGCAGTATTCAAAAAGATCAAACTGCAATGACTGGTGAGGTTATTTCTAAACCTGATCCATCAGATTTCCCACCTGATGTACCAAATGATACCAAAGAATCGTTTTATTTGTTTCACAATTGTCAACTTGAACCAGGAAAACTGGCTACATGTCCAAAGGATAGATTAAATCTAGTCAAACAAAATTTAGAACACTATGTCAAGTTTCTTCGTTCACATGAATTTTTTGGAATTGAGTGTCAAAATGGTGTTGATTGTGATGATTTATTTAAAAGCTCAACTGATCCAAATTATGGTGTTGAAGAGTTCATTGAAAAATTGCAAAATGGAGGATACGATGATATATTATCATCAGAGAACGAGTCGTTCTTTAAATTTTTTAAATTTGATCAAAAGAAACAAGATAATGGGTCAGAAGTCTTGAAGAGATCTCCCAAAATTCCAATAATAATGATCGGAGTGCATTACACAAACTTGGTTGCAAACGATGAGTTTGTAGATCGAGTTGATTCGAGTGGTTGGAGTGAAGAAAGGGAAAATTTACATGGAAGAGCTATTGCTCATAATCAAACATGTTTTCAAGACGGTCACATTTATTTTACAAGAGATCCAGATGAGTTTGTTGCTCATTTGGTGTATGAGCTCAAACCTCTCAAGGATATTTCCACTAAGCCAAATGTCCCAGATTTCAGATTCATTCCAAATATCCATTCTAAAAAAATTATGATTTGGGCATTAGCTGGTAATTTATTTAGTGAAAATGATCGTCTTTTCAAAGCACCTTCTTTAATTTACAACCACTTGAATTCCCATAAGATTCTTAGAATGCTTGATCATTTGGAAGATTTAGCTAATAATCCAAGAATTGCACCAGAAGAGTTGAAACTTGAAAACAATTCTAAACAATTCGAATTGAAATTGAATGATGATTTCCGTGCGAAATATGATGATTGTAATATCAAAGTCTTGGACTTATCTGATACAAAAGTTACTGATTCATTAGCTCAGTATGAATGTTGTCCCATATGTTTTGAAAACTATGAAAACAATGAAATTGTTAGACAATTGTGTTGTCCCGGTGGTCATTTTTTCCACGATGTGTGTATTGACCAGTGGCTATTACAACAGATAAATTCCTGTCCATTATGTCGAGAAAAGGGTGTTGTCTTATTATGAAATGTTTACAGATAAGAAATTCAAAAATTTATGATATGTGTTGTTTAAGCAGGATTAAATGATTATTCATTCAATTTCGCATAAAAGCTATGTCTCATAAGAGTATATAGAGCACATTAAATAGAAGTCATTCATACTAGTTGTTGTACGATTTTCATTTACAATAATAACAGTTTTAGTTTTTGTGTCAATTAATTTTTTTGTGTATCAATGATCTATTAATTGATAATGAACGGTCAGAGGTTGTGTTTCTCTCTTTTAATTAATCAACCTGTTAACTGGAAACCACTTTCATCCTACAGTCAATACTACTTATATCCAAATGAAACGAACAAGGGATGACCGTAAGTGTTATTTATTGATTGGCAGAATTTTCATAAAGTTTTCACTCAAGATATTAACCTTTGGTTTAGCAATGTGGTCGAGTGAATCCGGTGATGCAAAAAGGGTCTTTAGAAAAGAAAATGCTATCGCCTGTGATGGCTGTAAGATTTCCAATGTCAAATGCATAGAGCATTTAGAAGACTCCTGTTTTAGATGTCACTTTTTAAATCAAGTCTGTACATTCGAATTAACCGTCAAAAGTGTTGACGATAAAGCTTCTTCTGCATCACAACCATGTGAACTAAATCTTGATGAGGTTGGTGCTGCTGTTCGTGCTGCTGCTGCTGTTAACGATGAGGAAGAGGAAAAAGATGAGGATGAGGAAGAGGAAGCAGATGACGATAAAGAACAGGATGAGGATGAGGATGAGGATGAGAATGAGGATGAGAATGAGGATGAGGATGAGGATGAGGATGAGGATGAGGATGAGGATGAGGATGAGGATGAGGATGAGGATGAGGATGAGGATGAGGATGAGGATGAGGATGATGTTATACAACCAATTAGAGCCATCCATCCTGCTCAAGTTGAGCATCCTCCTCCATATAACGCTGCTGACAGTGCATCAGAAGAAGAGGTGAACTCACTTACACCAGAAACGGGTTCCTCTTCTGATGAATGATAAATTGTTTAAATTTAAACCTCTTTTTCAGTTTCCTATCAATTGTAGTTAAATCTCATTCTGAATTCTTCCCTTTCTATACCTAAAATAATCAAATGAATATCAATTTTTTTCATAATTCTTTCTATTCTTTAAAAAATTCATTCACATAATTGGCAATGGCCGACCATTAAAAATCACTTTATATTTAACCACATCAACCATTTTAACTTGAGAATTTGATTTATCAAATTTCAGTAACGCAAGTGGTGGTTTGACTTCCATCAATTTTCCCAACAACCGTTGTGATGTACCAATAAACAGCGTGGCATTATCTCCCTCAATCTCCAATTTCCCTATTTTAACTTTAAACCCACCATCTGGAAGTTTAATGTACCTAGCTTCTTGTTCATCAGATAAATTTTCAGGTTTTGATTCTGGTGTTATTAATTGACCTTGGATCTCTAACAAAGCGTTTCCTTTTGGTGTTGCTAGCACTAATGGGGTGTCTTGTGCTGCTGAGTATTCTTTGAGTGACTGTGATGCTGCTGAGTAGTCGATTTGGATGGATGGCATTGATCTGCTGATTCTGGTTGTATTTAATATTGAAATGAAATTGAATTTTTTTTTTTTTTTTTTTTCCAACCAAAATATTCAATATCAGAAAGACAACAAACAGACAGACAGAAGAGATGGGGATTTTAACGTTCTGGAAAAGTCAGCAATTGGACTCACACGTTTATGAAAAGCAATTAGAACAAATCACAGCAAAAATCAGTTCCAATGAACGGAAATTGAGTCAATTGAACACGAATTTAAAGAGATATCAAAGAACAAATTGGAGGAATGCGATAGTTGTTTATATTGCAACAGTTGTCTATATCTGTGTTGTTCATGGGTTTCAAATACGCGGAGTAACGATTAATCAATGGTTTTTCATAGTTGGTTTCCCTTTGATAACTTTCGTGATCAATAAATTAATATTAAACAAGTTTTATCGTTACAGGATCAATAGACTTGAGTTGGAGATTGATTCATTGAAATTAAAACACGAGGAGAAGATCGAGGAGTTGAAAACCAAAACTAATTTTGCATCTACACAGTTGTTATTACAAAGATTTGCTAATGGACATGATATAAATGAAGAAATTGAATTGAAAAAGAAAGAAATTGAAGAATTAAACAAGATAAGTGAACAATTGAGTAATAAACAAGTGAGTGAACATAATAAGAATATATTGGATGTGATGGTGCATTCATTAATTGGATCAGATGAATTAAGTTCTGTTAATAGATATGCATTAATTTGTGAGAATTGTTTGAATCATAATGGGTTAGCACCACCTGGGAAAACAACAATTAGGTATAAATGTCCTAAATGTGGTGTTTTAAATGAAGATACAATCAAAGAAGAGAAGAAACCGTTGTTGCTAAAAGAATCTACAAAATCTGTTAATTCAGAATTGAATAAAGTAGAGGAAGAAAAGGAAAATAGCAATATCTAATAAGACGTTAATGATTCAACTATTCATAACTTATATAGAGTGTAAGCCAACCTAGGAAGATAATTCCATGATGGCATTGACTAAATCACCGTCATGTTTGATTAAAGCTTTAGCAGCTTTGTTTTTAGAAGCACCGGTTTGTTCAATAACGATATCTAAATCCTCTTTTTTCAAACCAGAGATATCAACTTCTTCATCATCTTCTTCAGCAGCAGCAGCAGTGTCTTGAATAGTAGCTTTCTCTAAATCAGCAGTGATTGAAGCTGGATCGGTTGGAATAGCACCTTCATGTTCGTGATCATGTTCATGATCATGTTCTTCACCAGCACCAGCTTGAGCTTGTTGTAATCTTTGAGACAAGTCTTCTAATTTAGCTTCACCAAAGACAATGTAAGTACCAGCAGCTGATTTGAAAACTTCTGGTGCGTCAATCGCATAAATTTGGTTACCTCTTTTTCTGAAAGTGACTCTTGAGATACCATCAACTTTTCTTAAATTCAATTTAGCAATGGCAGCTCTTGCCTTTTTTTCGTTTTTGGAGAAGATGGAGACTTCTGAACCTTGTGGGATTTGTTCTTGGATTTCTTCGATGGACATTTTGGTGGTTTTTGGTAGTTAATCGTTGGAATTACAGTTGTTGGAATTGGTGGGAATTCAAGTGGAAAAAAAAAAATTTGAAATGTCGACGAACTACAAAAAATTCATGAAAAAATTCAAGCAGGGTAATAAATTTTATACTGAGATTTAAGCAGAAGAAGAAGAAGCAGCAAAGACTTGATTGAAGTCGTCGTACAGAGCATGGACTCTTGTAGAACCGTCTTGTAAAACATAGCATTTGAACTGGATTCCACCCAAGTTGAACCGTTTAATTTGAGGCAGTTTCTTTAAAATTAATTGAATTTCAGGACGTAGTGAGTGGATGATCAATTTAATTATCTTGTTGAAGTCACTGTGTGGAATGACCTCTGATTTATTAATTTGGTTTGTCGGATAATATTGTAAATTCAATGCACTTTGGATCTTGCTTAATTGCTTGATGGGGATTCTTGATTTCAATTCTCTGATGATGAAATTATAAAACATTCTAAACTGATCTGGATCTTCTGTTAGATAGTTGTAATTACAACCAGGTTTAGTTTCATAAGCAGTGTAATGAATTGATTCATCAGTCTTGAATCTTCCTTGGTAATCAGTGAATGTGGATAGTTTACTGTTTTTCTTGAAAATCAATCGACCTTCACAACATTCTGAACAGACACAATTGTTTAAATATTTCAAATAATTTAAATTATCATCATCACTCAGATCTTGGATCTGATTATAAACCAACCAATTATGGAAGTAATCTGGGATAATTAAAACTTTCAAATGGCTTAAACTGTTTAGCAAATTATCAAACACGTGTTTCTTCCTTTGTAAGATTTCTTTATTAATTGGTGTCTTAATAGTTCGATTCAAATCCACCTCATCTTCCATTAATTGCTGTTGTTTAGTGAAAATACCAACAAATGGGAAATCAACAAGTTTAATAAACAAATACTCAATTTGTTGTAAAAATTGTAAAACTTCAACACTGTTCAATAATTGTTCATATTGAAATAAGTTTGGATTCAAACTTTGTGATAAATTAACTATTGATAATTTCTGTAATTTATTGGTTTCTCCCTTCGCGGCAGAATAATTGATCCAATTTTGGAAAAACTGTAACAAGCAATGATTACATAAATCAATTGATTGACAAGTGAATTTTATTTCTAAATCTTGCAAATTGTTTAAATTGACCACTGAGTTTAATTTTGTAAAAGATAATCTATTACTGCTTCCACTCAAATGATTTATTAAATGTGAATTTGAAATTGATAATCTTGTTAAATTTGGTAATTTCAATCCATTTTCAACCATTGTATCAATGAATATTTCAAAAGTCTTGGATGTATTTAGTTGTAAAAAATTTAAATTTTGTAAAATTTGGAAACTTGTTGGTGTCACTAATTTGAAAACAGGTTTGAAATTATATTCATTCTCAATTAGCATGGATAAATTTTTCGTGGATGTTGGTAATTTATTTAAATCATTTAAATCAAGCAATTGGAAATTTTCTAAATTTAATAAATCATTGATCAGTAAATTATTATAAGTTAGGTTTAAATCATTATCCATGTTTTCAATATTGGTATGACTGCTACTTAATTCATCATTCCCTTCAACGGCACCAAAATATTTCCTATTGGAATATTTTTCTTTATTAAATTTCAATAAATGATTAATGTTATAATTAATCAATGAATCAAATTTCTTCAAATTGTTTAAATCAAGATTGATCAATATTTTCAAATTATTATCATTATTTAAAAACAAATCATATAATGAGGCATACCAATTGTTATTTAATTCATCATAACTCTTGTTCTCCGAGGACGTGTCAATAATAATCTTATTAATTAATGGAATCAATTTAGCATTCCCATATAATGATGCTAAGAATTTAGGGTAATTCTTGATATCCAACAATGTATAATCCGAGTCATAATTGAAGTTCCGGTTAGAGATATCATCAATTATCAAGATATTATTGTATAATTTGAATTGATTAATAAATCTATTGAAAAATTTACAAGTTTGTGATAAATTAACCAAATCTGATTGTGTCTCAATGCATGAGATGATGAATTGGATTAATTGGAATGGTAAATTTTCAAAATTGTTGATTATTTTAATACCATTAGCATAATCGTCGTATTGTGGTGGAATAATTAGGGATTGATTTAGCTCGAATTGCTTATTGAATAAATTCCAATCAATTGGTAATGATTTTGGTAATGAAGTTGGTGTTGATTTCAAAGGAGTGGCAGAGATGTTTCTGAATGAATTGAATGATGGTGTTGGTGGTGGTGGTACAGATGATAGAGCTGATTGGTCAATGAACTCGTTGTTTATAAAAGAATAATTGAAATCTGTGGTGACATGAGTGGCGTTTGTTGTAGAAATTGGTGTTGTATTAAAACGATTTGAATAGGAATTTGGTCTGGATGGATGTATTTGAGTGGAAGGATGGTGTAGTCTGTGTGAGTGTAAGAATGAAGGCACGAATTCACTCATCTTTGGTCCACTTCAAGTAGTTGTTGGAATAAAATATTAAAGAGAAAGAAAGCTAATTTTAGAGACAAAATGTGTCATTTTTATGTATTCCACTGGGGCAGATCACTTTTCTTGGAAATTGCCGTTTGATCATTTTTATTTGATGGCTCTTGGTTCGAGTCTGTTTGGAGGTGTTTTATTAGTTGGAATATCTACAGTTCTCTGCAAGCTAATTAATAGGATTAGAGCAGTTTATATAACTAACAACTATTCAATACAGTAGATCATTTGTAGATCATTGATCTGTAAATCGTGATTCTTAAATTTACTTAATTGAAGATAATTCGCCAAAACTTCCTATTTAGTAATTTATTTAATTATATAATGTGCCAATATCTCCAAATGCGGTATTTCTGACTGACTGAAAACGGCAAATTTGAAGATAAGATCAATTAATTCATGTATAATAGAAACATTAGGAGCTGCTAATATAAAGCTATAAAGCTGAAACTATATAATTCAGTGTACTCTATCTATTAATACTCAAGATGAATGGATTCTGGTTTTTCTCCATTCTTTTCAATTAGAATTGAGAATTAATTTTCTTCGAAAATGGAAATATAATACTGATGAACATTGAGAGCTTTATGTCATGAAATTATTTAAATCAAAAGATGGTTATATCAAAACAACAACTCTTCAAAAAACTCATAAACAGCAATAATATTTCAATAAAAAGGTACTGTTAATTTCCAACACCCAAAAGTTCAAATTCAAATGCCTAAGGCTGTATTTAAAATCGATCCATCAGATCTTGACGATCTGAATATACCAAATGATGGCAAAAAAATGTTTTTTATGATGGAGAATTGTCAATTTGAACCAGGAAAATTAGCTATTTGTCCTAAAGATAGATTGAATCTAGTTAAAAAAAATTTAGAAGTTTATATCAAATACCTTCGTTCACATGAATTTTTTGGAATTGAGTCTCAAAATGGTATTGATTGTGATGATTTATTTAAGAGCTCAATTGATTCAAACTATGGTGTTGAAGAGTTTATTGAAAAATTACAGAATGGAGGATACGATGATACATTATCACTCAAAAGCTTTATTTCAAAACAGAACAGCAATCAAAACATTTTCAACAACATTCCAGCAAGAGTATAGTACCCAAAGCTGTCAGTAAGCTAATTTAGCAGCATCAAGCGGCTGATTAAGGCCGGTTTTATCGTCAACAATATCTTAATTCACAATTGAATCTATTTCCCAGGCTAGAGCAATACCACACACGTATGGAGTACCAGTAACCATTGATATTAGCTTTTGTATTAACCACAAACCCAAATAACGTAGTATAGACAAGCTGAATAACAGCAAATACCAGATTTGTTATCTTCATTTCAAAGTTTGGACCTTTTGTTTACATCATTTTGAAGGCTATAACTGGCTAATTTCAAAACTTGAAACATCACATAGCAAGCATCATGCACCTATCAACATGATACAGCCTCAAGCTATCAAACAAAACCACTCAAAATATCTTTATAGGGCGACGAACATTGCTCAAAATCACTGAGTTTTAAAATTATAATTTGTTGAAAAAAAAAAATTATGTACCAGTAAGTTAGAAGTAGGGTTTCCAAATCTTGAATACCATTTGTCCATGGAAAAAAAAATTAGTGAAAATATTGGATGAAATTACAAGAAGAAGAATGAAGTTGATCTTGTTAACTGCTAAATCAAGGTGGTAGAATGGAGTGCTGTTAGATAATTATTCCTTGCGAGATTTTTTTATTTTACAGAATTGAGAATATTTCTTCAAGAATGGAAATGAATTGAGGTTTAATTAATACCGATGAGCAATGAGAGCTTTATGTCAAATTATTTAAATGTCTGTTAATGTCACTCTAAAAGTGTTTAGCAGTATTCAGAAAGATCAAATTCAAATGACTGGTGAGGTTGTTTCCAAAGCTGATCCATCAATTTTCACCGATGATGTACCAAATGATACCAGAGAAATGGTTTATATGATTGAAAGATGTGATCTGGATCCAGAGAAATCAGCTAGCTCTTCTAATGATAGATTAAGTTTAGTTAAGCAAAATTTAGGAGTTTATGTCAAGTACCTTTGTTCACATGAATTTTTTGGAATTGAGTCTCAAAATGGTGTAATTGATTGTGATGATTCAAACTCTAATGATTTGAACTGCGGTGTGGAACAGTTTATTGGAAAATTGCAAAATGGAGAATACGATGATACATTATCAAAAAAGAATAGTTTCTTCAAATTATTTAAATTTGACAAAGAGAAACAAGATAATGGTTCAGAAGCTTTGAAAAAATCCCCCAATATTCCAACAATCATGATTGGAGTTTATTTTACAAACCTGGTTGCAAATGATGAATTTGTAGATCGAGTTGGAGAAAATTGTTGGACTCCAGAAAGAGACAATTATCATTCAAGAGTCACTTATTTCAATCAAACATGTTTTCAAGATAGTCACATTTATCAAACAAGAAATCCAGATAAATTTGTTGCCCATCTTGTTTATGAATTAAAGCCACTTACCAATGTTTCAAATGATCCAAATATTCCAGATTTTCAATTTATTCCAAATATCAAATCCAAAAAAATTATGATTTGGGCATTAGCTGGTAATTTATTTAGTGATAATGATCGTCTTTTCAAAGCACCTTCTTTAATTTACAACCACTTGAATTCCCATAAGATTCTTAGAATGCTTGATCATTTGGAAGATTTAGCTAATAATCCAAGAATTGCACCAGAAGAATTGAAACTTGAAAACAATTCTAAACAATTTGAATTGAAATTGGATAATGATTTTTGTATGAAGTCTGATGCTTTGGTTGTTAAAGTCTTAGATCTATCTGATGCTAATGTCACTGATTTGTTGGTTCAACATGAGTATTGTACCATCTGTTTCCAAAACTATGAAAATAATCAAATAATCAGGCAATTGTGTTGTCCTGGTGGTCATTTTTTCCATAAAGAGTGTATTGATCAATGGCTATTACAACAGATGAACTCTTGTCCATTATGTAGAGAGCAAGGTGTTGTTTTATTATAAAATGTTTACAAGTAGGGAATTTTTAAAAAAAAAATTATATGAGCTGTTTGAGCTGTTTGCTTATTTATACCTATATAACAATATATATATCACACAATGCAAGTTATCATTCATATTGATACACTCAGTTCTCAAACAGGCATATTGGTATACGATTTTCAATTAACGCTAACATTTTGTAGTTTTTTTTGTGTCATCAATTTTTGTTATAAATCAATCAAGTTCTCTTCTAACACGGGACTCATAACTGTCTCTTCTTCTTCTGATTGATTGAACGTAGTTAATGGAACAGTAGGAAATGTAACATCAGTAATCTTCTTCTTTTCAACTGGGTTTTTTTGTTTCTCTTCTAATTCTGGTACTTCTGGTTGAGATGGTAGTTGAGTTGGAGGTTCAGATTCCACGATTGGAGGTGCAGAAAATTCTGTTGAATTTTGACGTGATTGACGTTTATCCTGTTTAAATTTAATGAAATTTAGAATTGGTGAAGTTGATTCTACTTCAATTGGAGAATTTGAACTTTCATATTGTTCATAAGGCTGTTTTAAGCCCGAATCAATTGGAATTGGTTGTGATTCTTGTTGCGGTTGCTGCTGCTGTTGTTGTTTTTGGTAAATTGATGATGCTGATGGGATTGAATAAGTATCTTGTGGGTATGGTTGTGGAGTTGGTTGTTGTGATGAGTGTAAAGGTGATGAAATTGGTTCATGTTGTGGGTATGGTGGAACAGAATACTGTTGTTGTTGTTGTTGTTGTTGTTGTTGTTGTTGTTGAGGTGGATAAGAAGGAACTGGTTGTTGTTGTTGAACTGGGGGTTCATATTGAAAATATTGAGATGGTTGAGGTTGTGAATATTCAGAAGCAGATTCAATTGATTCATCCAGGAATTTATTATAGATTCTCATCACTGTATCAATTTTCGCATTCAAGTCCATAAACTGGTTAAGCTTCTGATTTGTTATGTTTAAATCATTGATAATCTTAGGTCTTAATGGAACAGCTTGTTTATATGCCTCGTTAACTTCTGGAGTTAATTTATTTGAATTCACAAGAGAAACAAATTGATCAACTTTGTTGAAATCTTCTGGTGTGATCAAGTTTTGTGGTAATTGAGGTTGTGGTTGTGGTTGTTGCTGAGGTTGTGGAGTTGGAGGTTTATAGTAAACAGGAGGTTGTGGAGGTTGATTATAAAGAGGTTGTGGAGATTGATATGAAATTTGTTGTGGGAGTAAAGAAGCATATGGATCATTTGACACTGGTTGAGCAAGTTCTGGTTGTTGTTGTGAAGCAGATTGTGCTTCCATATCTTTCAAACTAGCAGCAATAGCAGCTTTCAAGTCTTCATCTTCTTCTTCTGGCACTTCATCTGGAACTTTTGTAGTCTCTGGAACAGTTGGAGTTGGAACATCAACGTATCCATTCATTTGGGACTCTTTCAAACTTAATTCCAATGCTTTTTTCAAATCTTCATCTTCATCACTATCATATTGAGCTCGCGCCTTGTACACTGATTTCTTCTTTTTCTTGGAATTTGTCTTTGATGAAGATGATTTTGAATCCAATTCTTCATAGCAAGTATCACACACTCTCACCGGTGTGGTGATCCCTAATTGTGGTAATGGTAATTGCTTGGAGCTATGAGCTGAACAGAAAACACCTCCACAGTATCTACAATGATGCTTCCTGTTCATTAGGGAAAAAACGTTTGAACAAATCATACAGGCATCAGAGTCTTCCCATTCCGGTGGAGCACTTGAATCAAACAGTGCTGATGTAACAGGGTCTTTCAATGGAATGAACGTGTAACCTTGATTCTGTAAATTTTGGTAAACTTGTACCACGTACTTGAAATCCTGAGTGTCTTTGAACGCCGTGGCCCATGATTGTATTAGTGACAGACATAGTTCCTTAGTGCGTTCATGGGAATGTTTACTGTGAATTATAGCGACTAATGAGTCAATGAATTCTCTGGTGGCGACTTCTGCAATGAAATGAGTACCTCCATTCTTCATACAAAGATCAATTAAATTGAGTGTAGCAATCTGAGTGTTTGGGTTTGCAGATGTAGAAGTGAGACGTTTCTTCAAAGCACGCATGGCATCTTTAGGAGGCACTTGTTTACTCCTGATGAAATCAGTTATCTCTAAACTTGTGGGAAGGTCATTTTCACCAAAGGGGATTGATTCATCGGTGGCTTTGTTGATGAGGTTTGTTAGAGTAGTTGTGTTGTTGTTGCTGTTGAACCACGCCATTCTGTCTGTCTTCTTCTGTTTTTCTTCTTCTGTTGTTAATAACTGCTGAAGAATAGAAAAGAAAGAGTTAATATTGGAATGTTGAGAAAGTTGAAATTTCAGATAATAACGAGGAGGGTAAGTGGTTGTTTATTTCAGTTTATGAAGTAAATGAGTGGTTCAACAGTTATTTTCATGGCATTGAGTAGTATAGGTGTGTAGAAGGTATGATGGGGAGTATGACAGTGCTAGTTGTGTGTTTATAGCATTAAAATTGACCGAGTTATTACAATTATAACAACAATTCTCAGATTACACTACTCCCACTGTGAAGCATCAACTCTGTCAATACACAAGATATAAAGATATAAACAACACCATCAGATACCCCTGGACCTCTACATTACTGTCATACTACTATCACTTATATAACTGCAAAATAAACAACAAAATCTGCTAACTTTCGAATCTCATCGCATTGCCAGAAGTAGAAAGAAGTAAATAAAATCTTCAAACTTTCCAATATTTCAACACTTTCAACGCTCTTGAAACATCAGTTCAAAGAGCAAGAAACTCTTCTAAAGACTCACAACAGACACACAAAGCAACTGACTCACAACAACCAAAAGAATAGACTCTAAAAGATGTTCAACAAGCTCCCTCCAGACGAGAAACACGCCAAACTGCTAATCTCCAAAATGACACAAGGCACACATTCTTTGAAAGAACTGCTGGAATACTACAAGCAACGAATCGCAGTAGAAGAAGAGTACTCCAGGAAACTGACTGTGATATCACAAAAAACAGTGCTAGGGTCATTCGAATCTCCCAATTTGACTGCAGTGTTCAACACTCTGAAAGAATCAACTAAAACTGCTGCTAATTCTCACTATAATTTACATCGCAAAATGACCATTGAGCTTCATGACTCTCTTAAACTTTTCATATCGGAGTACACTGCGTCAAGGAAAACTATTGAAACTGCCTTATTAAATCTCAATGCTTCAAAATCAAAACTATTTAAAGAAGAATCTCATTTGAAAAGTAAACTTTCTTTGGAAACCTCGAGACTGAATAACCTTATTGCACAAAGATCCATTCATTTGGGCCAGCAAGCTACTCAAACGGATGGTAAAATTGCTAAACAACAACAACTAGTAGCAAATATTGCAAATGATTTAAATTTAAAATCAATACAATTACAAAATTTAAATAATTATTATATTGAAGATTGGGCTTCCACCACGGAGAAATTAGAAGCATTGGAGAAATCAAGAATTGATTTTATTATTAAGAATCTATGGGCTTTTGCAAATCATTTATCCTCGACTTGTATCGCAGATGACGTTGTTGGTATTTCCATTAGAGATTCATTAAGTCATTGTGATATTGATTCTGAAATAAATGCATTCATTGCTCCATTCATTTCTAAATCTATCCCGTCACAACAAGTCAATTATCATGATGAAACTAATACCGAGGTTTCAACTTCTTCTTCAGATTCAAATGGTTCAAATGGTTCAAATGGTTCTAGAATCTCGAGAAATGAAAGTACCATTTCAAATCCAACTTCAATTTCAAGTTTTGCTGAATCTATCAATTTTGATTTTGATCCAACGATGGCTCATTCAAATAAACAACTGGAGGTGAATAAGTCCAAAAGAAATTCTGTTTCATCAAATAAAAGAAAATCATTCACACCTACTGAAGTTATCGATTTAACTGAAGATTTATCCACTGATTTCACCACCAAATTACATTTAAATCAACGTCCAAAATCTTCAATTATTCAATCAAATTCTCAAACTTCGTCAAGTTCACCGTTCAAGAAAACTTCAAAATCTTTTACCAATCTATCCTCTTTAATCAAATCAAATTCACAAAAATCCAACAAATCAACCAGTTCATCCAAGTCACAGTACAATTTCATACATTACGTTAAAGTTTTGTTTGATTATAAACCAGTTTTAAATTGTGAATTAGAAATTCATAAAAATATGATCTTGGGTGTAGTGGAGAAGCAAGAAGATGGATGGTGGTGGTGTCAAAGTGTCGAGGGTGGGAGAATGGGACTAGTGGCTTATAATTATGTTGAAGAGTGTGAATATAATCAATAGGTTTATTTATTTGAGTTTAGATAGATATTTAATACAGGACAGTTTAGAATAGTTTTGGTGCATATCAATTAGAATATTGTGTGTATTTTTCGTCTATAATAGAAGTGTAGTGGGGCATTGCATTCGTGGGTATCATTAAGTTTCATTAAATTCTATTTCTTTTCTATAATTTATATCAATTATTTCATTTTCTCTATCTCTACAAAATAAACCACCGTTATGTACCCCTTATTCTTCTTGCTAATTGAATATCCTTCTGCATAATAGTCACCCTTTTAGCATGCAACGCCAATAAATTCGTATCTTCAAATAAACTAGTTAAAAATGCCTCCGATGCTTCTTGTAACGCTAGTAAAGCCATAGATTGCCACCTAAATGCAACTTCACTCTCTGTGTCCACATACTGCATCGCAATCTCTCTCACGACACGAGCAAATGGCAATTTCCTCAACAATAAATCAGTGGATTTCTGGTATCTTCGTATTTCTTTCAACGCGTTCATTCCTGGTTTGTATCTTGCTGGTTTTGAGTCTTTTGAAATCGGTCTTTGGATGGGGTCACCTGGTCGTCTCTTAAACAGTTCTGAGCGTCTTAGTCTTGGGTCTCTGATCTCTTTAGCCATCGTTTTCTTCTGTCTGTTCTTCTCTTTTGTTTATTTTTTTTTTTACAGGAGAAAAAAAAATATTTCAACTTCAAATTACATACCTATTGAACGAAAAAATGGCTCCTTTCAATCAGGATAACTTCATGGTTCGTGTTTTCTTTTACTATGTTGATAGGTAATAATAACTAACTCTTTTTTTTTTCCTTTGTCTTTAGATCATTGCTCCTGGTTCCACAACAACTTTGATTCAATTTGGAATCAAAGACGTGTATTCACCACCAACAATCCATCTAACTACTAAAATCTATCGTCACGCAACTAAATCAGGGGTTTTCACCACGCAGGGGGATGAAACAAATGCTGTATGGCCTTTACAGAAAGGTGCCATTGTTGACTTACCTGCATTCCAAAGTTTCCTCAAATTAATCGTGGTTTCATTGACTAAAGATATGAGTCCTGTTCCAAGCATCCCAGTGACATTAGTGTCATTACCTCAATGGTCGAAATTACAAACCGAATCAATAACTCAATATTTTTTTGAGGAGATTAATTCTGTCCTGGATAACGGTGGATTAAATGGTGGTATTAATGGGTTAAACATCTTACCAATTGGGCTTGCTGCGTTATACGCTTATGGGAATCAAAGTACAGGTTTGGTTATTAACGTTGGTGGGGATCATACTGATGTGATTCCAATTGTTGATTTTACTGCATTAAGGGCAAATATTAAATCCATTGATATTGGTGGGAATTCAATAAACAAGAAATTAAGTGAGATCTTACCACATTTAAACCAAAAGCAAATTGAAAAATTGAAAAGATCAGATATTTATGAGATTTTGAATGATGAGGATAAAGAAAATGGGTTTTTCGAAATTGAAGAATTATTAGATTCAAATGTTGCTGAAAAAGATGAATTTGATGTTGCTGAAATAGTGACAAGTGGAAGAACTCGTGAGATTTTAGAAGATCGTGAAAAAAAGCAAGCAGGTCAAGCTGGTGAGTTGAAGGATAATTCCAAAATGGAGATCAACACTTTTATTGGTGATAATGGTGACAAAATTAGTATTGGTAAAGAACGTTTTAAAGGTTCAAATGAATTAATTCAAGAATTAGCTAAGAAAATTCACTCAACTTTACAAACTATTACAGACCTAAATAAACGACAAGATGCATGGGATAATTTAATCCTAGTTGGTTCAACCACATCAATTAAAGGATTCCAAGAAGAATTATATAAAGAATTATTTACCAAATACTTCATTGGTAAAGAAAATTTAACAATTTTGAAAAAACAAACATTCCAATCTACAACAGCACCATTAATTGAATTTAAGCAAGTTCCAACATCAATTAAATTTAACAAGATCCCAGATTATTTCCCTGAATGGAAAAAACAAGGTTCTCATAATTTATATTTCTTGGGTGCACAAATTGTTTCGAGACAATTGTTTGATCATTCTAACCAGGATGTTTATTATTTGACTAAATCGGAGTATTATGATAAAGGGCCAGAAGGGATATGGGAAGGTGCTTTTTGATTCTTCATTGTATAATACTAAATAGAATGTTACAATTTACTGCAAATGTGTTTTTACATGAGATTTGTAATGCAAATGCTAGTTGTTTCGTTCAATTATATAATACGTCTATAGATCAGTTTGTGTAATCATTTCTGATAACACAGAAGCATTATCATCAGCTTCCTCTTCCTCTTGATTCGTAGTTGTTTCAGAATTTGCCAGTTTTTCTTCATCATTAGTACTATTTTCATCCAAATGATCATAACTTTCCCATTTTTTGAAGAAATTAACCAATACTTGGGCAGTCAACACTTGTTCACTTTGATATAACACCAATGCGACTAATAATTTCCCTAAATTGTCAAAATGATCACCATATTGTGAAGTACATAATGAAACTCCCAATGCCGCAGTTTTAGCAGCACCACAAAACATGATGGCAATTGAATCTGCTCTATTGTGGTAAAAAGGTGTGAATGTATGATATCCAATTTTGTATAATCTTGATGAAGAAGAATCTGGTTCAGTTGGGAATAATAATAAGATAAAATAAGGTCTTGCAAGCCAAAAGCAAATTAATGTTAAGAATAAATATATGCCAATATTGAAGAATACAATGAAGATGATTGATGCAGTGGGTACCGAAGTAAATGCCTTTTGATAAAAAGCAGTTGAAAATGAAGACCACATGATAAGAAGTAAACAAAAAGTACTAATCTTGTTGAATTTCGTTTTGATAAGAAGCCAATGAGTTTGTTTTGGGATGATGTTTTGTATAACTTGTCCAACAAATAATGGGACAAAGACACTAAGGCCAATTTGTTTCATAACATCACGATACAATTGTTGAATTGATCCATTTTGTACTGGGTTCCCAAATTTGAATTGTGATGATGATGTATACATTTGTAGCAAAGCAGGTGAAATGAATGCACCAAGGACATTACCAATGAAAACTTCACATAGACAAAGCAATGCATTCCCATTGGCCTTAGTGGTCATAACGACATTTGATGCAACAGTAGTTGGACAAGTTGCAGTGACAATTAATCCCACAAGCATCCATGGATCGATTCGACGATTATGAGCAGCTTGAATGGCACAACAAAAGGCAAATATTATCGCAGATGACACCAAGAATGATATTGATTGCACCGTGAGATGGCCACGCCAATTACCCATATTTTTCATGAGGTCTTTAGTTTTCATTGATAAACCAGATTGTAAGAAGATGAGTGCGACAGCACCATACCCAATTGAATATTCACCTCTGATATGACCTCCATGACGTGCCACGTTAGGATAAAAATGTGCTAACACTATGAAAACAGCTAGACCTATTGAAAACCATTGAGATAGTAGGAAATTGTAGATTGTTATTAGATATTTGTATGGTTTTCTCTGTAGTATTGTGATCATCCTGGTTCTATGAATGATTGGTGTTGTTATATCAGTACTAGTAGTAGTGATAGTAGAGTAGTCATGTAGAAGAAGACAAGAAGAAATAAATGCTTTAAGTATGTGATAAATTTCAATAAATTCTTTGATATTGAGATGATCGGATACTTAAAGAAATTTCCGATTTTGCGGATAAGATTGCGGACCGGTTAAGTTATGTAATTGATTGTGTAATGCATTATGTCAGCTATTACGTCAGTGGATTATGTAATTTATTACCTAAGCTTTCACGTGACAAGTCACATGACTGTTTATTTCATATTTTTTATTTTCTTCTTAAACTTCCCAATATAAAATTATCATCTATGTTTAGAACTACACTGCTAGTTCCAATGACACTCCGTTACTCACTAAACAAATTGCTACTAACAGCAACATGGCTCCCCGTGGTGATGGTGTTCAATGAACATGTCTGCTATATAGGAAGAATCGACGGCTCGTCAATGAGACCAACATTCAATCCATCTTCAAATCCAAATTCTTCTAATGACTGGGTTCTTCTTTGGAAATATGGGATCCATAAACCTGGTGCTGTCTCTGTCGGAGATGTTGTGTTGTTCAGATCCCCAACAGACCCAGAGAAAGTTCTCTGCAAAAGAGTTAAAGGTGTCCAGGGTCAAACTGTGATAACTCGTCATCCTTATCCAAGAGATCTAGTGACTTTGAGTAGGAACCATTTATGGGTGGAGGGAGATAACATTCATTCTATTGATAGCAACACATTTGGTCCCGTGTCTACTGGTTTGTTGATTGGTGTTGCCACTAGAATCATTTATCCATTTAATAGATGGATGGAAGTGCCCAATGGTGGAAGAAATTGTGTTTTAAATGAAGTTATTCCTGAGTAACTTGTCTATTAATTTGAAATATGCTTATTTGACCACCATTATTACTATTATGATTAACCATTAGAAATAATGTATAGAGCTACAATTCATATACATAGATAAAAGCAGAAACTCTGATTTGGGTCAATTTTCATCCAATTTTTTTAGAGATTTCAGCATTATAAACTGCAAAACTGATGAAACTCTGTAAACCACTTCAATTAACTTCATCTGTTTGCGATTCTTTCTTCAAATCAACTTTTAAATATCCAATTTCGTCATTCTTGAAAAATTCCCACAATTTTCTGACTTAAAAAAAAAAACTCAAAATTCGTCCATTTTTTTCAACATTTTGAACAATTTTACTGCTACCAATTAAACAAAAAATGGCTAAATCTGTTAACGTTGCCATCATCGGTGAGTACTTCCACCTTTGTTTAAAAGCACAATATGAAACGCTTTTAATAACTAACTTTTTTTTTCTTCTTAAGGCACTGGTGTCGTTGGTTCTGCTTTCTTAAATCAATTTAAAAACTTCTATAAACAAAATAAAGACAACATCAATTATCAAGTTATTTTGATCTCACGTTCTGCAAAAGCTGCTATTTCTACTGACTATAAGCCTTTGGATATTGATAATTGGGAATCCGTTGTTTCTTCTGCCAATGAAGATGCTCTAACTCCAGATGCTTTGCTTTATTATTTAATCAAATCTCCAAACCCAGTTATCTTGGTTGATAACACTTCAAATGAAACTTTAGCTTCAAATTACCCAAACTTCTTGAAACAAGGTATCTCAATTGCTACACCAAACAAAAAAGCTTTCTCTTCAGACTTGTCTTTATGGAATGACATTTTCTCCAATGAAACTTCTTCCTCAGAAACTACTAGAGGTTTAGCATACCATGAGGCAACTGTCGGAGCAGGTTTACCATTAATTGGTACCATCAACGATATGGTTCAAACAGGTGATAAAATTGAAAAAATCGAAGGGATCTTGTCAGGTACACTTTCTTACATCTTCAATTCTTTTTCAACTACATCTGCACCAACTAGTGACTCCAAAACTTTCAGTGAAATCGTTAAAATTGCTAAAGAATTAGGTTACACTGAACCAGATCCAAGGGATGATTTAAACGGTCTAGACGTGGCAAGAAAAGTCACCATCTTATCAAGATTATCCGGTGCCCAAGTTCAATCTCCAACTTCATTCCCTGTTGAATCCTTAATCCCAAAACCTCTTGAATCAATTGTCTCTGCTGATGAGTTCATGTCTAAATTACCAGAATTCGATGCACAAATGGATGACTTAAAGAAAACCGCGTTCCAAGCAGGTAAAGTCTTAAGATTTGTTGGTTCTGCAGATTTAATTAAAAACGAGGTTAAAGTCTCTGTGGAACAATACCCATTCGATCATCCTTTTGCAAGTTTGAAAGGTTCAGATAATGTTATTTCTATTAAATCTCAAAGATACCAGGTTCCTTTGGTTATTCAAGGTGCTGGTGCTGGTGCCGAAGTCACTGCTGCTGGTGTTTTGGCTGATTTGATTAAAATTGGTCAAAGATTGTAGTTCTACATGTTGATATAAAGATTAAAAAAAAAAAATCGAATTAAGTATTTATTATAATTGTAGCTTCAAATTGGATTATAAATATCTTCAACAAGATCCTCAGTTTCTTTGGATAAGTTTGATTGTGCTTCCTTGAAAATTTTATATAGTTTATCATGATTCAAACAAGTACTTTTAAACTCCAACATGATCTTCTGTGAATCCAAGACATTGAAAGATTTATTCTTCTTATTTTTCTTTCTTTTATTCAACTCCCTTTCACCATTCCCTTCTTCCTCGTTCCCATCACCATTCACTTTCTCACCATCATTATTATTATTATTATTATTACTATCATTATCATTATTAACATTAACTCTAGAAATATGTGCATTGTTTGGCGCCAAGAATAAATCCCCAGTGTCTCTAATCTCTGCAATGTATGCACCTGTTTTATGAATATATTGTGCAAATTTGAAATTTGGTTTTCCCCATGAATAACTTATATTGAAATCTTCTTCTTCATCTTCAGCAGCAGCAGTTGTAGTGGTAGTATCACCTCCTCCTCCTGGTGATTCAAGATGCTTGTTTTTTTGGAAAAACATGGAGGCTCTATTATCCAGTAAAAAACCTGAATATTCCAATAAATAAATATGATAATAAAATTTATTTTTATTGAATAACTCTTCATTGAAAAACTCATTTTCAGAGTCCCAAGGATTGATGGCTAATTGAATATCAACAAATGAATGGAACGGGTTCAATTGAGGAATTTCACATAATTCATTCCATGGAATCTCAACTAATTTTAATCCATATCGTTCACACATCATTGACCAACTATTTATTGTATCATCAATCAATTTTGGTGTTGTAGTTAACCATTCTAATCTAATGTGAAAACAATGGTTTGGATTATGCACGGTGTCATAATGCACGGTGATGAATTCACGACGATATGAATTATTGTTTATATCAATATCGAATCTTAAACTATTACTCAGAACAAAATTTTTCTTTGCTGTTGTTGTTGGAACTTCTGACATTTTCGTTAATTTATTGAATTTACTTCCTTGTGAATTTGATCTTGATTTTCTTTCATCTCGTACCAACTCATCTTGTTTCTCTTGTTCACTCAAAATAAAATTTGGTGAAATTTGATAGAAGTAATAGCCATCCAGAAAATTATGTTTGTTTAAGACATGAACAAATAAACCTTGTGACATTAATTCATTCCCATATTTGACTGCATCTTCTCTTGTCTCTATATCTTTAAAATTCTCCAAAATCCAACTAACTAATTCAACTCCAATAAAACAATTCGAATGTAATTTCCAATGCCATTTTCTATCAATTAATTTGATTCCTTTAGAACTTTGTAAAATCTTGGATAATTCTTGTAAATCAATATTTTGTGTTAACAGCTCATCTTCTTTTTCATCATCATTTGTTTCTCTATCTAATTCAATTTCATTGATATATTGTTCTTTCAAGAAATTATTTAAATCACCTGTATAAAATTTGATCTCTGGGAAGATCTCTTTCTTGTGTAATTTTGTTCTTTTATTTGTATTTTCAGCTTTAAATTCACCTCGATGTAATGTAGCAATTAATCTTCTTAACCCTTCAACTCTGATTTCCTCTGTGCTTAAAACCTCTTGATTATTTGTTGTTAAAAAAGTTGATTTAGGAATCTCAGTTGGTAATAAGACAAACTTAACTCTATTAATCGTTCTGTTCCCTTCAATTGGATCATCATTATAGCCAGCCAAGATTTGATCATATTTATTCCAATTATAATTAGTTGGTTTGATGATTAATGGATCTGGTTCAAATTTCAAGTAGTTTGTTTGATATCTTGTTTTAATAAGACATTCTTTGAAATGGTTATTTATTCTTGATTTTTCAGATCTATGATAAATTTGAACATTAATTGTATCATCATAATCACATGAAATTCTATGAATTTCTTCCTCCTGGGATAAATAAATTTTAACGCCATGATAATTATTTGAGTCATTTGATAAATATTTAATTATTGAAGAATCTTCATAATGTGATAATTTTTTATCAATTTTAATCAATGATTGATTATTACAAACAATTTGAAAACCCAACATTAACCTTAAATGAATCATTTCTTTTAATAGATCCCCAACATTCATAAATTTTTCATGATCCAGACTTAATTGAATAGCATGAGTTTGAAATGTGAAATTTTTCTCAAAATCAATTGGATTGGGGAAAACTGGTGTTGTTATGGGTAATTCTGATGGTGATGCCAATGATCTCCATTCGATTATACGACGTTTGACATTTTCAGGGAAAACATCTTGCCATTTACCTACACTGATTTTGGAAATAACATTTGAAGAGATTTTTCTTGATGGGTTTGAAATCTCTGTCCACATAATTGATTTTAAAGTGTCAATGATTGTAATTAATTTTTCATTATTTTGAGGTATTTGTGAAGTTAATGTAGAAACTGGTGATGTTGAGATTGTTTGATTATTGATAGAATTCAGTGTTGAATTTGATTCAAGTTTTGCACTATTAAAATTGAAGTTTTTACTAAATGGTAATTTTTTCAAAACAGGTGCACTTTGAGCTGATGATTTCAAGTTAATGCTTGAAGATTTGCTTGACAGAATTGAGTTTGAATCACTGCTATTACTTCTGCTGTTTGATGAAATCGATGATAACAGTTTTAATGAATTATACGCATTATTATCTGTATCTGTTGTGAAAACTGCATTTGACTTAGTTATTAAATTTTGAGGTTCCAGTGAAATGGAGGCATTAGGAACTTTCCATAATAATTGATTTTTGGATAAAGGTTTATCTTTAATCTTGTTAAACATTGACTTTGCATTCAATTGGGTATTAATCTTCAAATCATCAACAACTGGGATACAATTCTTATCAAAAACTTGTTTATCATAGTCATTCATGAATTTTAATATTGAATCTGCGTTTAAATCAGGTTTCAAATTATCAATTGTAATATCATTCATTTCATTTTCCATAAATCCCATCATTTGAACTTCATAAATTTTACACCTTGGAAACCATTGTTTACCATTCTGAGATTTTTCATTCCAAAACGAGACATCAATCCAACTTGGAACACAATGATGTAACAAATTCAATGAATCTCTATATCTGAATAATGGTGTAATATGTAAAGGAGGTTGTGAAAGACAAATGATATCAACAGACACGTCCGCGTGTATCAACTTTTTACCAGTTTCCACTAATTCATCGTACTCAACGTCGTATAACCCGTTACCAGCACTGATTATAATGAAATGAGTTGTCGTGTGTCTTAAATCTGGATCTCTAAATCTATCAAAGATTAAAGTTGCAGATAAATTGATTGAATTTAATAGATCTGATTTGATCGTTGGTAAGAATCTTAAATTTTTATTGAAATTTTGAGATCTATGATGTTCCATAATGTCTTTTCTAAAATTTGCAAATTCATATCTTAGTGAAATCATAATTTCACTCCAATGAACGATATTAATTTGATCAACAACAACTCTATAGAAATTCTTGGTGTCTTTGGGTCTTTCACCATCTTTCAAGTCAAGCCATGAGTTATTTTCCTCGTAATCGACATTTGCAGCAAACACAATGGTAACTAGATGATGAGTTTCTTGTTGTCTCCATTTTTTGAAAATTTTCGGGAATAAAGAGTTTAAAACTTTGTGAAACATAACTTCACCATCTTCTTCAAAATGATACATTTCTTCAGTTATTTGTATGACAAAAACCAACCTTGCAGACTCAGATCTAAACACGATTTTCGTGTTGTCATCAACATAACCAGAGAAAATTTTGGAACCGTTTTTATAAATTGTGTTGACACTGCACCGTATACTTTGTAAAAAAGTCAATTTTTGGTTTTTAAATACACATGTGCCTTTCATTAGCGAGGATAATTCCCACATATCACCTCTTGTTAAATTAATATCCTTTAAATGAATTTCAATTAAGTCAATACTTGCATCGTTTTCATCTCTTAAGTTGATTGTCACTGGGGTTCTTGTTGAGATGTTTAATTCTGATTGTAGTTGACCCGATTGAACAAAAACAGGAGATAACTTGGACCGTTTAATCAATTCATCGTTCTGGATATTTTTAATAATGAAATATAGTTTCCTTGGTTTGATTGAATCATGAGAGGTCAATTCTGCTAAATCACCTTCTTGAGCCCCTGGGATCTGGTTTATATCCACCACAACCAGATTTGGGTCTGTTCTTGGATCATGGAAACTGGCTATAAGTTGCAATGGTTCGTTTAGTGACAATGGAGGTGCACTTAAAATATTTGTGTTTGCGACGCTTGCTGAACGGTCGTTGTTGGGCAGTGTTTTGGAAGAATCTGCTGTTCTTTTGTTCTGTGCCCACCCACTTCTTGGTCTGGAGTTATTCGAGCTCTCTATCACCAAAGGTCCATTGCCATTTCTCTTCACTGTTTTCAACGTCAGCACATTTGAGTTCATTTTCTGCTCAGTTTGTGGAATCTTGAGCTGGAAATTAGCTTCACTGATCTCTGTTATCCTTCTAAACTACCAACAGAGATAAACAGAGCCTTCTAAGCAGCAAATTCGTTGTGTTTTGGTTGTTTCAAGAGGGTAAAAACACAGCTTATTTTTTGTTTTCATTTAAAATAATTTGGTCAAAATTGATGTTTTGCCACCGTAAATTTATTCTTTTGTATCTGAAGAAGAAGGCAGAAGACAGAAGAAATGGTGTTAGAAGCGACAATTGTGTTGCTAGACAACTCGGAATACAGCAGAAACGGAGACTACGCGCCTTCTCGGTACGAAGCTCAGCTCGATGTTTTGGAGCTCATTTTCACCAAGAAGACCAGAGACAATCCAGAAAACACCGTGGGAGTGGTGTCGTATGCTGGTGATGCAGGCAACAAGATCCTGTCCACGTTGACCAACGACTTGGGGAAGATCTTGAGTGGAGTGCACGACTTGAAGATTGAAGGCGAGCTCAATTTCCTCACTGGGATCCAAGTTGGTGCGTTGGCATTGAAGCACCGTCAGAACAAGATACAGCACCAGAGAATAATAGCGTTTGTGTGCTCTCCAATTGTCGATAGTGAGAAAGAGCTTGAGAAATTGGCAAAGAAGATGAAGAAGAACAACATCTCCATTGATTTCATCAATTTTGGTGAGGATTCTTTGAACACAGAGAAACTAGACAAGTTTGTCTCTATATTGAACAGCAGCAACAGTGAAGACGTGAGTCGCTTAGTGACAGTGCCACCAGTGGCTGGGAAATCGTTGGTTGACTCAGTGAGACAATCAGAATTGTTTGGTGATTCTCAATCTAGCAATGGATTTGGATTCGATGAAGGTCAGTTCGATGGGTTTGATGAAGAGATGGATCCAGAGTTGGCTATGGTGCTACGTATGTCTTTGGAAGAAGAGCAGGCTAGACAAAGACAGCTGAACCAGATGGATAGAGTCAATGAAGAATAAAGAATGGAGCTGTTTGATTGATATTTAGTACTCTTCTCTTCTTGTAGTTTTTCCCCCCTTCTTTTCAGTGATTCTTCACTCTACTAACTTGATTATTGAGATCATAGCATTGGTATCTTATAACAACTGTAGTACATAGATGATTGGTAGTACATACATAAATCAAATGAGGTTGATGATGAATTGACAGAAAAAGAAAAAAAAAGATATTAACGGTTATTTGAACGTCTTCTAAATTCACTTCCACCTCACCAAAAGACACTGCCAGACACCTTCCAGCTCATCTCACGGGCTCATGATCAAAGTATCCAAAGCACCACGTTCCAAAACTGGTTGTTCCAGTTGCAAACAGCGGAAGAAGAAATGTGATGAAGCCAAACCTGCGTGCTCTTCATGCTTGAAAAGAGGCGTTCTTTGTGTCTACACCAACATCAACGTCCCACCAAACGCATCAGACTCTTTTGCAAGAGGTAACAACGAACTAGTGGACACTCTGGTAGTGTCTGAAGCCATCGGTTACCAAAATATGCAAATGTTGAATATTCCACTAGATTTACAGATCAATCTTCCCTACAAGTTAACCAAACAAGAACTCTCATATTTTGAGTACTATTGCAAAGTAATATTACCACAACTGTCCATCTTACCACAGAAATTCAATCATTATTCACGGGTTTTCATTCCCATGGCCTTAAAAGACAAATCTATTTTATTATGTCTTATAAGTTGGGGTTATAGAACTATGAACTCTGTTGATCTACTAGGTTATAACTATGATCAAACTTTGGAACAGAACTATCTAGATGAGATAAAATCAATTATAGAGTCAAGATCAACGGATCTAGAGACATTACTCAAAAATAACAACTTCTTAATCAACTTGATTTGCTACATGATCATGGTATTCACAGAAATATCCTTTGGTGATATCAAACTATGGTCAGAATATTTTACCGCGTGTTATCAAATGATAAATAAAATGCCTGGCAATATAGAATATTTACTGACAAAATGTTCCATTGAAGGAGCATTAATGGGTGAATCGTTTGCGTATGTTGACGTGTTGGCATCACAATCAAATGAAAATGGAACTTTTTACCCTATAGAACACTATCAAAAACTGTTTCTTACAAACAACTCATCAAGGGATCCATTTCAAGGTTGTATTCGACCAATAATTGTGATTTTGGGACAAATTTTAACACTACTAGTGGAACTAAATGCATTGACTGCAAAACCACAACACAGCACGTCCGACAATGATACTCAGATAGATGAATTGTATGAAATTAATAGAAATTCACATTATCAAACAATTTTAAATAAAACAGATGAATTGGAACTAGAGATTAAAAATTGTACACCAGATATTTCATCATTAAATATAATAGATTTGAAGGAATTAGAGATTCATTTGACACTGTTTGAAGTATATCAAATTGCATCACAACTATACATCAAGCAAGTTCTTAGGAAATTCCCACCAATTGTTCCTGAGATTCAAGTCTTGTATTTCAATTTACAAAAAGATTTGTTGATTTTACAAGACTATGATTTTTTACAAAGGAATTTAGCGTTTCCCATGCTTCTACTAGGGCTATGTTGTATAAATAAAAGGGATAAACAAATAGTGGAACAATTATTTACAAAATTCATTCAGAAAAATGGGTATTTAAGTAGTTATCAGAAAACTTGGATAGTTATTCAAAAAATTTGGAAATTGAATAAAAACGGAGAGGTTTATGTTGATTGGTTTACGATAACGAAAAAATTGGGTTGGAGACTGAATTTGGCGAGATAACTTAATTTAATCAATGATAAGTTTGATTTGACTGTAATTTTGACTTGTAGCTTAATTTTTTTTTTCTTAAATTTATAGCTTGAAATTTTGATGAGTTTTAGTTTGATCTTGAAATGAGTTTTGGGAAAAAAGATCAAAGATGTTGCTTCCACTGGTTTTCTATGCTACCACTATAATAGCAGCATCTCTAGACGGGTACATCGACAGCTTTGAACAAGATTCAACTCATTGCTTTGAGATTCAAGTGCCTCCGAAATCTGCAATCAATTTGAATGTGAACTTATTAGGATATCAATCAATGGGGCTAAATGGAATGATCCAAGTCATTGAAGACGTACCGATGTTAGAAGGTGAAAGTGTTGAGCTCACTATTTCTAAAGCAGAGAAAGAAGTGCTTTCACGAGCTTTCCATAATGTTACAAGTTATCCAAATGTTACCCAAATTTATGAAACTGGAGAATATTGTGTTCGGGGAAAATTCAATTCTAGTTTAACAAGAGCGATGTTTGTGAAATTGGGTGATGTTGAAGAAGTTGAAGGAGTTGCAGATTACAAAATGTGGGAATTTTTATACTTGATTGGGGTTTCGACAAGTTTTAAAATCCATCCATTGATAATTAGTGGATTCTTCACTTTGAATTTTGTTAATCAGTTTATCAAGATTGAGACTATACAACCATTGATCGATTTCATTTTGCTGTTTTATGTTGCTAACTACGATTTGAAATATTTGATCTTACTTCCATTATTTTTTTTAAACAGTTATTTGAATTTATTGCTAGCTTTACCAGTTTTATATTTCAATTTTAACTTGTCCAATTTTGGTTATATTTACCTGTTCATTGTTCAACAGCTACCAATATTATCGAGATGGTTTTTATTACTAGGATTCTTCCCATTTGCATTCAAAGAAAAGGAAGATACTACATTGAAAATTCCTTTATAAAATTACAAGATAATAAATTAAATGATATAAATATATAAATACAAAAAGAGAAACCTCACCATTCATGATTCTCATTAATCAATTCATCATTGGAAGATAAGTTTTTTTTAATTGCAATTGATAAAGATTCAGCAACACAAGTATAAACACGTCTTTTGTCATTTGAAGGAGGTAATAACATTGAAACGTCTGGTCTTAACATTTTAATTGTTAATTCATCTTTGGTCATGATTGAATCTTCTTTTTCATCAATTGAAGTTGATGAATTAGAGTCTGTTGAATCTTTATTATTGAAACTTGTGTAATAACAAATGATTTCCACATTTGTTGTTGATTGTAAATGTTTTAGATTATCACTCATCATATTGAATTGGTTCCAATCGTTGAATAAGAAATGGATTTGTTGTTTAATTGATGATTCTTTACTAATTTGTAAATTGTTGAAAATAGCTAAAACTGAAGATAAACCAACACCACCACCAATTCCAATAATTTCATTAAATTTTCCTGTTTTGGTATAATCATTATCAGGAGTCACAGGGATTTTACCATATGGACCATCAATCATTAATTTAATCGAGGATTTATTCAATTTTGCTAATCTTCTGGTCATACCTTTTTTACATTTTAGATAAATAACCAAATTTTGTTCACCAAAAGTTGAAACAATGGAGAAAGGATGTGATTGCCAACAAGTATACCATGGATCAATAAAACTTAAGTAGATATAAGAACCTGGGTAAAATTTGTAATATGATGGTTTTGGAATAGTCAATTTAATGAAATTATCACCAAATTGTTCAACTTTGGCTGTAACAATACCACCATTGAGAAAAATTCTCACAACTCTCATAACATAATCAAAACCTAGAATTGCAGCCATAGAATAAACCCAACCCATCCAACCAAGGGTGTTACAATGTAACCACATTGCAGCAATGAATAAAATAGCAAATAAATTATGGAAGATTAAGAAAACTTCGTACATCAAATCTCTAACAAATTGTAAACTACCACCAATCATTAAACCAATAACAATGGTACCAATAATACCCCAATAAAAATAAGCATCTGCAGCCCAAACTGCATAACCTCCTCCATCTGGAGTTCTTGCGTAATGAGTCCAAATGATGGAATGGATTAATGACAAGATGAAAAACACAATTGAAATCAATTTATGGAATTTGATCATTGTTGAATGATTTATAAAACTGATTTGTTGGAATGGGTTGTTTCTAATACCTAACAAGTATAAAACTGGCATTAATGAAAATGCAATGATATCAGTTCTGAAATTTAATAAATCAAGAGTTTTAAACCAAGTTGTATTTAAATAGGCATTCAATTCTAGATCATAATTGATTGAACATTCTAAGATAATAAGGACCACGAACGCAAATGAGATTATCAATTCCAATCTATTTAAACCGAACCAAATCCAATGATTTGAAGAGTTATTGATTAAATGTTTGGATAACCATTGTCTTTTTTTAAAAGAGATGAATTTATAACCAAAATGATTATAGATGGAATAGATCCCCAGTACACCGATCCAATAACCCACGGCGGCCCAGCCTAATCTTTGACACATTGAAATGAAATAGTTGTAATTTTTGAAACTTGAATACCAAGTTCTAAAAGTATCATCATCAATTTTTAAAGGAGCAGTGACATTAACACCTTTGGGAAACAAATTTGAGTCTTCTAAATAGGCGGTTGAATTTTGCTGGAACTCATCTAATTCTTTCAAAGTCAAGGTGGTACCAACTTTCAAATTACATCTTTTCATAATATGTTTATAACCATGAATCATTTCCTTAGTTGAATTTGAAAAATCATGGATACAATTTGTAATTGAACCAAGCCATGCTTCGTTATGACATTGACAGTTCCAAGTACCAGAGTTCATATGGCCACCCATAGCGGAACAATCCCATGATTTCTTTCTGTAGAAATAGATACATGACGAGGCGACATGAGAGTCGTAGATGACTAGTGATAATGCTGCTGGTATTATTAGCAGCAGAAGTTGTAGTTGTTTGAGCATCGTCAAGTGTTCAGATCATGAATAGATGGAGGTGACTGAAGAGTCTCCGAGAACCAGTAGAGTATTTATATCTTTGAATCTTTAAATCATATTTCCAGTTGCTTTTATTGAATCAACGGTTCACCGTGGTTGCAATTTGCAAGTGATAATAAGAAAGAGGTAATAATTAAATAATCCACATAGCGGTACATCAAGAGTCTTAGCATTTTCTCGATTTACCGAAGGAAGTTGGTTTCTAAATTTTAATGATCTTTTGAAGGTTTAATACCGGCATTTGACACAGTTTGTGACAGGCGCATTGGATTTGAGGACCCTTTGAAATTAGTTACTTTAGTGGTCTGTAGACTTAGCAACTAGCTGTGCAACTAAACCCTGTTAAACAATGTCAGAGCCCTAAATTAGTTAACTCCGATTCAGCTTTAACTTTTGAATTCATGTATCAACGAGCAAATTGTTTGAATCTCTGCGAAGTTCAAATCTTTCAGATCTCGAAATGAAGTGAAATTTGCTCACTTTTTTTTTTTTTTGGGCAAGTTTCAACAGATTTCCAGCCAGTTCGATTCTCTTTTGAGCTGGTTTTTCCGCTGTCAGTTTTATCATTTGTGAGTATGTAACAGCTTACTCTCGAATTCAACTTCCCAAAATTTATTGCAAAAAAATAAAAAAAATCATTAAAATTGTGGCATTCAAAGTGTGGTTGTCGTGATTCTCGTTCAGTAATGTACTACATAGCTAGTAACAACTGTTGACTTGAAGACCATGCCATTTGTACAACTGGAATGAGTGGTCCCACTGAAATTCATTCGAAAATTTATTTATTTAAATTCAAATATCAAGTTTTTCAAGTTTAATATCAACCACCAATTGAATCACCACCAACCATGACTAGAGACACCAAAAGACAGAAGCCAAATAAACCATTGATTCTCAATTTAATGGTCCTGCCGGCACCATCTCATTTAAACCCTGCCAATTGGGCTGCTCCATACGACAATTCATCAACTTATAAATCTTTGAAATATTGGACTGATATTGCCCAACTAGCAGAGAAAGCTAAATTCAACGCGGTTTTCATTGCTGATACTTTAGGTCCCTACGATGTTTATAAGGGACCAAACAACTACGGCTCGGTGGCTAAAGCCGGTGCTCAATTCCCATTAGTTGACCCATCTGCCTATGTCAGTGCAATGGCTGCTGTTACTGAAAATGTTTCATTTGGTGTTACTTTCAGTACTATCAGTGAAGCTCCATATTTATTTGCAAGAAGATTAGCCACTTTGGATCATTTAACTGGTGGAAGAGTTGGGTGGAACATCGTTACCTCGTATCTACAAAGTGCTGCTAAAAACTTGCTTAATGGTCAAGATTTACCTCCTCATGATAAAAGATATGATCGTGCAGAGGAGTATTTACAAGTCGTTTACAAGTTAATGTTAAGTTCATGGAGATCCGATGCCATTGCACTTGATAAAAACAAACAAATCTATGCTGATCCACAAAAAATTAGAGAAATTAATCATGCTGGTGAATTTTTCAACGTTCCAGGACCTCATATAACTGAACCTTCTCCTCAAGGTATTCCTGTCTTATTACAAGCAGGTGCATCTCCAAAAGGTCGTGATTTTGCCGCTAGAAATGCAGAAATCGTTTTCATTGTTGGTTATACTCCGGAAGAATTGAAAGAAAGTATTGATTCTGTTAAAAAATTAGCAGTGGAGAAATACGGTAGAGATCCAAATCATATTAAGTTTATCTCTGAACTGACTATTATTGTGGGTAAAACTAATGAAGAAGCTCAAGAGAAATTTACAGATTTATTGAAATATCATTCAGATGAAGGGAAATTCGCCTTAATTGGTGGTTGGACAGGTATTGATTTATCCAAATTCGGGGATGATGAAGATTTAACAACTAGTTCCGAATCAAATAACGCAATGATCTCAGCAGTTAATATGTACATCAAAAATAACCCAATTAAAACCAAAAAACAGCTGGCTCAACAGATTGGTGTTGGTGAAGGTAAAAAAAGATTGTTGATTGGTACTCCGGTGGAAATTGCTGATGAAATTGAAAGATACGTCTCAATCTCTGGAATTGATGGGTTTAATTTTGTTAGTGCTACTTATCCAAATACTTTTACAGATATTGTTGAGTTATTAGCACCTGAATTGCAAAATAGAGGTTTACTATGGAATGATTATCCTGTTTCTGGTGGGACTTTTAGAGAAAATTTGTACGGTGTTAAAGGTCAATGTACACCAACTTCAGATCATATTGGTGCTAAATATAATTGGGTTGATGGTTCAAAGGAAGAATTTGAAGATCAATTGAAGAAAAATGGTTTGAAATAAAAATAATTGGTACTTTTGTTCTGTTTTTTCCTAATAGATTTATTGAATAGATGTATATACTATCACTAACTCCCACTGTAATTAGTCAAACCGACTCTCAAGAGCTTTGAGAAACTTAGAATGATGAAAGAAAGTTAATACTCCGGTCAAGATACACTTTTTGTGTCAAACTTTCGGAGCTTCTTTAAAACTTTTACAACTTACAAGCAATAAACTCCAGAACTAAATGTCATAATAACCTATAAAACACTTCATTAGTCTACTCATTTACCAATGATCACCTTTAAGTTGGCAGAAGATTTTGAAATTTAAATACAGTACATAGACAATACAATTGAATTACTCGGAACTTTCAAAATAAGTAGGGAAGGAATGCGAATTAGCATGATTATAAACATCACCTTTGATATCTAAAACTTCTCTCATTCCACTAACATAAGCATTTGAAAAATTACTTGAATCCAGGACTTTGATAAAATACCCATAACAACCCCATGCCAGCAAGAATAAATCTAGTTTTCTGACATATTTACGTTCTTCTGGTGTTTGAGGTCCATCCCAAATCACTTCAAGGAACTTCTCCCATCTTGATTTAGGTTGAGATTCATTCTCGATATTGCGATCGTTTGAGTTCAAAGTAGCTGAAGAAGTTTCATCGACTGCTATCGTGTTTAACTGTTGGATCTGACATCGTGATTCACACAAGTTTTGAATCACCTGTAATGACCTTGATTGTTTTTATGTCAAGAATAATAAGCTATATACCACTCGTACAACTGGCTTTCAGAGTACATGATCCTGATGCATTAAATCTTGATCCATTGCTCATTCAACACAGTTTGTAACCTTCAGAAATTTTGATCAAACGTCAACCGTAAAAATAGATCCAATTAAAACCAAAGCTGGACGAAAGGGTCCTTGCGTTAACTCTATAGCATCTGCCATCTAGACCACATTTCCAGTGACTTCATTGATCTCCGTGTGCGTGGTGGCAGTCCTGCATTTCTGTTCCCGATTCCTTCAATTGTTGATCAAGAAATCACAAATTTCATCAACAGGAAAAAAAAAAAAATTGACCAGCAATGAGCTTGAACGGATTTTATATTCCTGAATCCTGATGCTTTCTTCCACAATGCTGCTGTGCTGTTTCTTAATTAGTTAGCGGAGAGCTTCTTTAGTGAACGTATACCATGATGTTTGGCACTGTCGCAATGGTTGCTACATGAAAACTTTGTGTGGTGAGAAAAAGACCGAGATGGCTACAGTGGAAACATGATACAGATAATATACAGACTCACCAGGAACGCTGTTTTCTGGTGATGAATGGGAGAAGATCAATGCTGCTAAAGACCTGGTGAATGAAGAAGTGCCGGCTGGATGGCCAAAGAAACTAACGGGTCCTTTGGTTTGGAGTGGTAAAAGTTTGCATCAAGATGAAGGTTCTTTATTTCACTGAAGAGGTTTTGGAAGAGATTGATGCTGCTATCAAGAGTTATGAACATGATAAATAGAATAAAATAAGTAAAGATACATTTCCATTGCCAAAACTTGGTTTGAAATTAGAAGAGTTTGAAGAAAAGTTGTATTTTGGTAATGGTGTTAGAGTGTTGAGAGGGTTTAATAAAGACAACTGCACTAAAAGAAAGTATACAATTGCATTTTTAGGTATCTCAAGTTATGTTGGTGATATCAGTGATGCTCAAGGGTTGAGCAGAGCTTTAACTACATATCAAAAGTTTTGCACATGTTCCTCAATGGGTTAGTTCATGAATTGGAGAAAGGTGACATTGAATATGTTAATCATTTGTTTTTGCAACAATAAAGGTTAGCTTTTAATGAAGATTCAAATCATAGAATACATGTTTCAAGATTATGGTTAAGAAACTCCAAGTACTCTGATAGTTTCAAGAAACCTGAATATATTACGGAGAATTGGAGAAACTTTAGAATGGTGCTGATACTGTATGCTGCACCAAAGAAGTGTGGTTTTTTATGATGAATTTAATACAATTATATCATGATTCTTTAATTGATTAATATTGTGAGCAAGTGTTCTTCGGAATGGTTACAATAAGACTAAATATTTATCGTTTCTTTCAACTCATATATAGTATCAATGTATGTAATTAGTGGCAAATGTAATTATTAATAAAGGTGTAGTACTATACTAATTTATATATTATAATGTGGCTAGTAGATAAAGCTTTGTTAGTGTTTATAATTTAAAGTTATTGTTGAGCTTTTTTGATAATATTTGCAGCTAGCTGCGCGCGCCACCAGTTGCTTACATTTGAATAGCAAAGAGTGCCAAAAAAGGGACTATTTTAGTACAAGTCTATAGTAGCAGCTTATACCGTACTCTTTAGAGATACCGGCCTAACAAGCTACTGAAATTGAATAGATTAAATCAAAATTAACGATGTTTCACTGCAGTGGCGCAGTCAGCTATATTTCCAAAAGTTGCAAACTAATTTCCAATTGATTAATGCAACCGGCACACTCTTTGATCTTCGCGAATCGCAGTACTGCGCACAAATTAACATGCTCTCCACCAACTTTCAGCTGAAGCTAGCAACGCCAAATGCCACATTTGGATCTTGACACAAATCTATTTCTCCAGCTGAAATTTTAAAATCTGAAAATTGGAGGTTTGAAATTAATTATGGATCTCGAGGAAAACTTTATTCAACGACTGTGGCCTTGATTGTGGTTTGCGGAAGAATAGACTAGTTGATTGCCATAGCTGGCTGACTGTGGTGCTTACTCAATGTTTTTACTTGGCCATTGGAGTGCAAAAAAAGGTATATAAACGATGGTGGAACATACAACTTAAAAGTTTAGAAGTTTGGAACCTCAACTCAATCAGATCTACAGCTGTATAACTGCTTTTATCTTTGAAGAACACACAAAAAAAAATATGTTTGATAAATCAGCTAATGTCTTCGTCCATGGAACTCCTTCACAAGAATTAGACGTTAAATCATCTTCAAATAGTGATGAAAAATTTATTACAAAACCTCACTGGTTTAGATCTATGTACTTTCTTCCAAGCAACAGTTATTGGTATTTGTGCTTTGTTAGCTCCAGGTATTTACAATGCCATGCAATCCACTGGTGCTGCTGGTAATTTCACTCCATACTTGTTATGAGAGCTAATGCAATTTTGAACTGTCTTATGTTTTTAGTTTGTTTCTTAGGTTCCACAGTTTCTTCTAAAATTGGTTTAAGATGGACTTTTATTATCGGAACTGTTGGTTATCCAATCTATGCTGCTTCTATTTACTGTAACAATAGGTTAATCTTGGATTGTTGAATTTTTTTTTTTTTTGATGATGGATGAATTAATACTCACGCAGTTGTGCATTTTTTATTCTGTTTCGCTGGTGAATAAGCTGATATCAAATGGTATCGGAGTTGAGTTTGAATGAGGGTAGATGAATGAATAAATGTATAGCAGTACATTGGAGTTAATTTGGATCATTTAAGTTGGTGATTAATACAGAAGATTGTGGAGTTGCAAAATTTAAGTATGGTGTTTTAAATTAAAAAGGGCACATTGATTGTAGAAAATCGAAGTAATTGACTATCGGACTACAGTTGTATCAAAGTATATCATACAAATTTATCTATATCAAAGATCTAAGTAAATTAACTGAAACCTGTTTAACAGACCATCATCAAGACAACCATGAATAAAGAAGGAATCAATTTGTTTGAAGCACCGGTGTAGGTGGAGACTTCAGCAGTAGAACTTGCTGATGAGGTGGCACTGGTGGAAACTGTAGTAGAGCCAACTGGAGCAGAAGCAGTGACAGCAGCAGAAGAAGAAGAAGTAGTAGTAGTAGAAACAGATGCTGGTGTAGTGACTTCAGCAGATTCAGAGGTAGTAGAAGCAACAGCAGTGGTTGAAGTAGTTTCAGCTTCAGTGGAAGAAGTTGGAGCAGCAGTTTCAGCAGAGCTGGTGGTTTCAACGGCAGTAGAAGTAGTTGAAGTTGGTTGTTCTGGTGCAGCAGAAGAAGTAGTGGTTTCAGCAGCAGCAGAAGAAGTAGTGGTTTCAGCAGCAGCAGCAGTAGAGGATGAGCTTGCTTTAACACAGTTTGGGATTCTAATTTCTGGTTGTTTTGGAGCAGAGTTTTGTGGTGAAGCTTTGTATTGAGATGGATCATTGATACCTTCAGCAGTCAATGGGACATAATCTTCAGAAACTTGAGAACCATCAGAGTTGTAAGCACCTAATTGAACCAAGACACCTGAAAGACCGTTTTGAGAAGCTAAGACGTAGACACCATCACCAGTACTAACAGCTTTGAAATCACCACCGTAAAGTTTCAAGTAACCTCCAACAATTGAGAATGGATCAGCAGTTAAAGCATCTTTGGAGAAAGATTCAACAGACAAGTAGTTTTTACCAATCATGACAGGGGAGCCGTTCAAAGTTAATCTTGAGTCAACAAGGACCTGGGCAGTAGCTGGAGAAGATTTGGTGGAAAGGTAGATGTTACCAGCATCGATGTATAAATTAGCACCGTTTAAACCATCTGTTGAGCTAACAGCTTTGATGGTGAATGACTTTGAGTCTTCTGTTGGTGCTGAACAATCGTCAGCAATGACCAGAGCAACAAGGAATTGTAAGAATAAAGTGAAGTAGAAGTTCATATTCTTCTGGGTATTAATCAATATCTGGGTACTAGATGGTTATAAAAATTAAAAGGTGTCAATAAAAAAACCAGCTGAACCACCTGGTTTTATATCTGCATGAAAACAGAGCAGAGCGCGTCTGGACTTGTTTTAAAGTTTCCAGACTATGGCTTCATGTCTCCATCTTTTGAGTCTTTTGAGTCGTTAAAATTGTGTCAATATTTGCTCAAGTCGGGTTGGTTTCGAGAGTTGATAAATTTTCAAATTTTTTGTACTGCTGAGCTTCGACATTTGATGAACTGAAGAGAAGAGAAGAGAAGAAGAGAAGAGAAGGATGGTTGAGCAGCAGATAGGTTTTGGTGATGCTGAGCAGGCTGAATGAACATGCTGGTTGTCTTGATTGTTGGAAATTCAAATGATTGTTTGAAATGAACGAACGAGCAATTTTATTCGTGATACAATCGAATTGGAAATTAACGAGCAAAATATTCAGCCTGTTTTTGGTACAACTTGCAGGAATAGACTAGAATGGATGGGTCAATGGACAAATCTGGCTCAATCAATTTAAGATTTGTCCCAATTCATCAGATCTGAAGAAATAAACCAAGTTTAATTGGCCAAACTAGCAGATCTACAGATTCCACGAGCATTTTAACAAAGCAAGAGACATTCCAAGTCCCAAAAGAACGATATATGCTCATTCAAAGATCCTAAATTGATCCAAATCGATCCAAATTCGAGCGCATTGTGTACCAATTTGAGAATGTCCATAACAGAACTTGCATTTGTCTGTTTAGAAAAAAGTGGGCTTAATTTAAATATTGCTCTTTAAGAAAAGGGGGTGGTTCCATTTAGAATATGTATTGAGATATAACTTGAAGACGTGAAATGCTCAATGGAATTAAAGGTTACGATTTGAATGATTCTATTAAGTCGAATAAAGTCATGATATTCAAATGAATAGACAAAACAAAGAAATACGCTGCTACCCAACTCAAGAAGTTGCCATTGTATTCACCAATGATGATTCAGTGATCCAGTCGTTGGTAAACTGTTCTGTTCTCTTCTATTCTATTCGAAGATCTCTAAAGTGTTAACCTCTTCAGCTGGGTAACTTATTTAGCTGTTTGTGTTTTTTTTTTTTTTTTTTTTTTTTT